>JAQQBS010000004.1:6071082-6132649 GCA_030347275.1 Microctonus aethiopoides
AAATATAAATTTTTAAAAATTTTGTTACTAATCAAAAATATAAATTTTCAAAAATTTTGTTAATAATCAAAAATATAAATTTTTTAAAATTTTGTTAATAATCAAAAATATAATTTTTTTAAAATTTTGTTAATAATCAAAAATAAAAATTTTTCAAAATTTTATTAATAATCAAAAATAAAAATTTTTAAAAATTTTGTTAATAATCAAAAATATAAATTTTTTTAAATTTTGTTAATAATCAAAAATATAAATTTTTGAAAATTTTGTTAATAATCAAAAATATAAATTTTTAAAAATTTTGTTAATCAAAAATATAAATTTTTCAAAATTTTATTAATAATCAAAAATATAAATTTTTAAAAATTTTGTTAATAATCAAAAAAAAAAATTTTTCAAAATTTTGTTAATCAAAAATATAAATTTTTAAAAATTTTGTTAATAATCAAAAATAAAAATTTTTAAAAATTTTGTTAATAATCAAAAATATAAATTTTTTTAAATTTTGTTAATAATCAATGGAGTGAATTTTAAGGGTCTTTGATAACCTGAAAAATTATAGTTAGTACAGTGTTCAATAAATATTTGTTGACAATTTAAAAAATAGCTAAAACATTTAAACCAATTTATACAATATCAAAGTGAGTTATAAAGTTATAATCACCACTAGTATATATAGGTACTCGCAAACTTATCTACCTACAGTTGAAACCTGGCAAGTGCTCGATTAATAAACGTCCTCTTGTCCATTGAAACATATAAAAGCAAACACTTGTCTATTTGTTTTAAAGGAATGTTCATGATTAACTTTAGATAAACTTTAACCACAGACAACTATCTAGCTACATACATAATTATCATGTGCTTTCTCATCAAATAAATAAGGGTACATTATACCGTTAATATATTGATCATTAATTCAGTCAACTCATTTATATCCCTACTACAAAATTCAATAGATAAACTATGTATATTCATAATGAAAAAGTAGTATATTTTAGTAACTAAATGAGTCTTCCAGAGCACACATAACAGTTCACGTTGAAGCTACAAGAATAGAGTTTAGTAATACGATACGATCTTCTCATCATACCGAGAATAAATTGGTTGAATATTGATGCTATTCTGGCTTGTACGTATATAAATATTTGAAAATATTTTCTACTTCACATTGCTTAAAGGCAATTTTATAATGATCAATTTCCTCATATGATTATATGAATATATTCTGCAAAAAGGACAGCGTTGAGATTTAATTAGGAATTTTTTATTCATCACCAGAGTTTATAAAAAAAAAAATTAAATTAAATTGTATTATAATAATGTGAAGTAGAACGTGTTTATGAATAAATGTATGTGTTCGTGTGCGAGGATATTTTTGGTACAACCTCATCTCGAATGCATAGATAGAACGCATTGAGGCACACCCAACTGGTAATCCAATGCATACGTGTATAACAGATGTATTTTCTTGACAATTTTCAAAAATTTTTGATATACCTATATTAATTGTAACAATTTATATATCCCATCAAATCATTTATTTATAATTTTATTATCATATGTGTGATATGTTATGCTTCTTAAATATTTACATAAACAAGCAAAAGAGAAATAGGAAAATATGAAATAGAATAATACATAATATATACATAAACAATATTTATAATTACGCAACAATTATTTTATTTATAGATATACGCAGATAGAATTGAGTTTAAATTTCGTACTAAATTTTATATCTATACTTTGTTCATGTAATATTTTTATTAGCGTCGTTTACTTTATTTTAGAGTATAAAAAAGTTTAAGAAAATATATTATTAGTCAATGAATTTTTATTGTTTGAAAAAAAAAAAATTTGTTTTAATACTGATTGAAATTCTGTTTCAGATAGTCCAACGATATGCTCGTGGTGTGGATGTGCCAGTGGAGGAACATGGGAACCTGGCAATGCCACTTTTTCATGTAGCAATATAAATAATTGTGGACGATTTTGTAGCGAAGCTTGTTTTGCTGCTGGAAGACGAGCAGCATTTAAACGTGCACGAACATGCGATTGGTGCAGACACATTCGACGTTCTGTGAGCTATGTCGATTTCCAGGCAAGTTTAATAATTAATTAATTAATTAATTAATTAATTTTCATCAATTATATTGCTATAATTAATTAATCATTGATTTTGTACTATTAATATAGGATGGCGAGAGTCAACTACAATTTTGCAGTGATAAATGTTTGAATCAATACAAAATGAATATTTTTTGTCGTGAGACACAAGCACATTTAGCACTTCAAGGTCTCGCTGGTCTCTCATCAAATAATTTAAATACCAGTGGTGGATTGATAACACCAGAATTATGGTTAAGAGACTGTCAATCACCAACGATACCACCATCTAGTTCTACAGAAGATGGGACATTGGTCGTTGATGACGAGCCCATCATTTGGTCAGAAACATGTATTAAAAATCGCGACCAAATCCAACGAATATCGAAAAAGAATGAAAGACAATTAGTTGGTGATAGCATTAAGACCATTTCTGATACACCACATCAATTATATAATTTTGAGTGTACAAGTAATGATACATTTACCGAGGAAACTGAAGAAGCAATAAAAGAATCGTTGAAAGATGAGGAAGAACGTAAAATTAAAAAATATCGAGAAATGAATTCATTAATATCATTTGACACATCTGTTGAATCAGATTCACCAGTTGATTACAAACAATTGCAAAGTCCTCGGGAATGTTTGAAAGAATCGTCGACAGATTGTTCTCGTGAGGGAGCAATTTATTTAAAAGATGTTCGAAAATTATTAGAAAAAGGTGTGGAAAAAATGTGTCATAAAACCTCGAGTTGTCGATCGCAAAAAAATTCTACATCTCCCACGCAACATTCAGAGCATCAAACAATGTATCAAATACCACCAAGAGACATTACCATTGAACGATCACATTTATTACAGCCAATGCCAATTAAATTTACTCCTAGAACGGAGGATATTTTAAAATCATCAACAATGACAATGAAACCCCCGCAATTACATTATTTAAATGAACGATTTTTAACAAATTCAAAATCTGGTCTATTACCACCGGTCACAGTACTTGTACCTTATCCCATTCCTATTCCAATTCCATTACCGATTCCAATACCAATTCCATTATTTGGTAATTTTTTTGATTCAAAAAATTATAATTTACGTGAAACAAAAAACGAGGATAGCATTAATGCTTCAGCAAGTGATATCAATGTTGAAATACCAATTGTTCCAGAAGATTTATCACAACGTGGAAAATCAAAAAATTCACAAAATGAAAATATTATAAAACAAGCTCAATCATTAAATGTGGGTGAGAGAGCTACAATTCATTTAGATTCCAATAATTCGTCATCTCCAACAATTCCATCAGTAGTTACTTCATGTGCTCCATATTCAACTATGACTGTTCCTGATATATTACCGATGCTCCCAATTATACCGACAACTATAAATAATAAACCTAGCAGAAAGAGACGACGACAATCTGTTGCATCAGATCAAATTGACATGAAAATCAAATCACGCAGTAAATTTATACCATCGTAAAGATATTATTTAATTATGTATACAGATCATTTGTACTGTATGTATATGAACCTTTGATACTTAAACAAAAAAAAAAGAAATCTATTTTCATTGCTTTGCAACAATTATATTAATTACGAGTTGATTATTAAAATAACTGTGTTAATAACTATATGAATGAAAAATAATGTTATTTGTATGCAGAATGTACATAGTTGTATTGTAACATTATTGATTTCTCAAATTTTAGTTAGAAATTAAAAATGATAGACAGTAAACATTCATTTTGTAGTAGATATCGGTGCTAAACACAAATATTAATATTGATAGTGAGTCTTTTTTATTCAATTTTACAATTCGATTTTGAATTCTACTGAAACTGACCAATTGCGGGCGATTAGTCGAAAATTTCATTGATAGAACTCCATAAGCTCTAAAGAACTACAAAAAAAAAATGTTTCCCTACCAGATTTGTTTTATAGTATACAAAAATACAATTTTATTCAATTAATGTATTTATCATTTCTCTTATTTTCACCATTTCAGATAAAAAAAAATATGATGCATCTCGAGGTTTAGTTTTTTATTGGTTGTAAAGATCCCAAAGTGATACTGTACCATCTTTACCAGCAGCAGCCATTAAATTTCTATTATTATATGCCTCAACTTTGTCTTTCGAGTAAATAATATCAAAAATAGTCGACCTATGTTGATTAAGAACTACAAGTGGTCGCAATGTTTTCCATGAAAATATACGAAGACGTCCATCCCAACCACCAACAGCAAATACTTTTGAATCTGGACGAGATGCAATAATTGAAGTGCCTGAATTCTTTAGAGGAATCGATGCTTTATGAGTGAATTCATTATTTTTAGTCAAAAGAAATACCTATGAAATTTCATTAAATTACATAAAAAATAATAATTTATAGAATATTATAAAATTATATCTATTGCAATTACCTCCAATTTATCAGTTGGATTTCCAACAATTGCCTGCATCCAATAATTATCAAAACTCATTGCCATAGGACACGACTTTGTATCCAGCCAATGATGGACACTTCTTCTTCTAACATCCCACAATCCAATAACACCACTTTCATACGCAACAAGAATAATATTATTTTCAAGCATACAATTTTTAATTGCCATCACTTCGCCTAATGGCTTTGATTGTAAAATATCCGATGCATCAAGTTTATATACAATTTCTTGAGTTTTCAATGACAATGCACCAACTTGTGAATTTGATAATGGAATCAAGACAATATCATCTGTCATAGTTTGCGATCTATAATATATTTATCAATCCCATTGAAAATAAAAAACATTAATAGTTATAATAATATTAATTCGAAGAATAAATAAAAGTAAGGAAAATGTTATGATAAATATTACTTGCAGAATCCAAAATAATTCGTATCAATTGTTTTATCATGAATCCAATTGGAACCATTTGCATTCCAGACATCAATAGTGCCACCTTTACGTTGGACAATTAAATATTCATCATCTATAATATGTAACGCCAGGCATTGTTGTTCAACAGTGGACAATTTACAAATTTGTCGATGTTTCTGTATCAAAATTCATGTATATTTCCAAGTTTTATATTCATTCATTAAGTATAATTAAAATAGAAGAATTGATTAAATTGCTTCAAATAATATTGAATATTGTTGAAATACCTTGAGGTCCCAAATATGAATATTCCCACTCTGAGCACCTGCATAAAGATGTTCAATGTAGGGTGAAATTCGGAATAGTAGACTATGAACAGGACCCATATCACCTCTCAATACATAAATTGGATCAGGTGGAAGTATAGCCATTGTAGATATTTTATAAAATGACAATTAACAATATATTCTTCAACACCATTTATCCATATAATATTCTAATGTTTATATGTATATTGTTTGTATATAAACAAGAATATTTCGAGGTACAAAAAATTAATTACATTAAAACTGATAACCTGCTATATTAATACATATTCATTATCATGAACAAACAATCAATTGATTATTTAAACAGATTCTATTGCTTTTTTTATTTTTCTTGTTCTTTTTACTGATTATCAAACGATTATTTCTCTGTATTATTATACAGATACGTTCAATATATCACCAAATATTCTTTCATTAGATTTTATTTGTTAAATTTATCGTCTATTATGACTGTGATTTCCACTCAATTGCTTTGGTGGTTTATTGTGTTTTATTCATCATCAGATAATTGAGCATGATTCGAAGAGTACCAATGTTATCTCAATTGAAAAGTATATTGATGAACATTGCACGAATGAATATGGATTAAATGAAAACCATTCAAATTGAAATTAAATAAAGGTGAATCAGTATGATCAATTTTACAATTGTTTTCTTACATATGCGCCTAATTCACACTGATATCACATAAAAATCTTAATTAAAGACCGGTATAATTATTGATTAGACTCCTCATCATCAGAACTTGTCTTTAACAAGAAAAAAAACTTGATTGCTCTGATAAATCAATGTTCAGAAATTTCAATTATCTGCAAATTTACAATATGGAATTATAATAACTTAACAATATAACAATAATACAAACACTGCAGCTTCCAACACTTGGATTCGACCACCATGCTCAACATCTCCACTCTCCAGTTCAGATATATTATAATTCAAGTGACTTTCAAATTATTCAACCAGATGTCGTCTTAGGTGTGTAAGGTAGCGCCATCATTTCACAAGTTCACATTATTTTCTAACCTGTAAAATAAATCATTGATTCGTAGTATTTAAGCGGGGTTTTTACAATACTGATAAAATTTATTTTTATATTTTATGTGATTGGAAATAATGATAAACACAAATAGTTAGTCACATTTAATTATAATAACTCGAGAATTTTTCCTTTTCTCCATTTTTATATAACATATGGATACATATATCCTTCATTTCACATTTGTATTTTTTTATACTTTGTACAAATAACAAGAATTTCTATAATACATTTTAAAACAAAGTTTTATTGTTAAATTTACATCCATATGTATATTTTTATTTTACAATAATTCATTTGTTTAATTGTTTACATGTTTATTCGTGAAACTCTTCAATGCTGTTTTCACCCACTTCTGCATTGGTTTGTCAAGGCCAAACTTGGATAAATCCAATGAATCAATTAATGACGGACTTATCTGAATTAATTAACAGTAAAGAATGTATTATTATACAATGATTTATTCGAAATAATATAAATGATTACTGAATGTATTTTTATTTTTGTTTTACTTTATGTTGCTGTATGAGGCTTTTGATGATCGGCATGCTGAGGATTGATTTAACTTTAACATATTCCGGTTGCTTAGTAATCGCAATTTGTAGAAGTTTACTAATGGAGCTCATCGGCTTTGCCTAGATATAAATATAAATTCACCATAAATATACAATTATTTAATAAATTTCAATGTAAAGCAACAAAATATTTATACCTGAAGAAGAGCAATTGCTGAATAACAAATGAAAATTATTCCAAACCGCATGGTTTTTTCGCAATGATATATATTTTACCAAAGTGGACTTTTTTCACAACTGGGCAAGCTACAATAATTGTTTTAGTATTTATACATATTTTTCTAATATATATCGTGCATTTACTTGAAAAAAAAAAAACGCTATCTTTATACATATTTCTATAATCGCACTTGACAAAAACTAAAAAAAAAAGTATTTAATAGTATTAGTCAGCGATAAAAAATCATAAAGTCGTGACAAATTTCATGAAAATAAAATATAAAAATGAAAAACAATTTTCATTTACCGTCATATGACAATTTATTTCTTCATTACCTATTTTTCATATTATGTATAACTGAATGTTGAGTGTCATTTGTAGCTCCTGAATTGGGCATGTCTATTGATTTTTGGAGAGGTATATGAGTGCATCTATGAGAAGAGGAAAAAGCCGAGAGGTCGAGTCCAATAAATACATACATACAATTGAAAAGGAACTTTTAATGGTTTATGAAGCTTGTCTGGCCAACCACGTACCAAGCAATATTCATCAACTTTATATAATATAATAACTTATTTGTTCACCTTATAAAGTTGAATATTCCGATTATATTTCTACATATTTATTATATTATATTTTTATAATATACATAACAATATATACAACCGATATATTTATTTAATAATAATATTGACAAATAAATAAAATACCAGATTTTTATAATAATCTTCAAACAATATGTATAAATATTTATTTAAACACAAATTCATTAATATTTATAAACTTATATTTATTTCCAATGATATAATTTGAGAACCGTCGTTCTAAAACACCACTTATCGAGGGTTCGTATCGTTGATATGATAATGTAATAAAATAAATGGATGCTGTATACTCTTTCTATTCCATATAACCATGATATAACGTTTCTCAGTTGCGTCCGCTCTTTGTGCACATTTTCTCCATTGGCTTACGCCACTTTCTGTCCTCGCTTTCATCACAAATTTCCACACCTCCATATAGCCTCTTGCTCGCTTATTATCGGCACGCGGCATAATCGCATTTTACCCTCATGGCCTCCACCCTCTCCGTTAGTTCCTCTTGGCAACCATGATGAGGAAGAGAAAGGGGAGAGCCACAGGAATTATATAGAATATAGAGAGAAGTCTGTATAGAAAGGGATCGGGAGCTTTTACCTCGAAAGCGAAATACAACAAGTCCCGCGACGCCATTGCTGGGTCACCCTTCAACAGGAATTTCATGTCTACAGCTATATATTTATATATGTGTGTGTACAGATAAACAGGAGAAAGTGTGAGCAGGGTGAATATAGAGTAGGAGTTCAATATCCAACTGTCTCTTTTCTTCTTCTATTACATATACCTACGTAATTTTCACACAAATATCTTTTTGTATATGTGTAATATACATCTATGTATGTATGTATGGAACGAGCTTTACGGGAGGAGGTCGAAAACTCCGCCTCCATATACCACAAAACCGAGTCAATACTATCCGACTACCCCACTCTTGTTTTCGAATTTTTTTTTTTCTCTTTTTCTCTCTGCTTTTTTTTTTTTTTTTTTTTTTTTTTTTTTTTATTTCCATTGACCATCACCAATACACCCACTATATATATTGCCATTCAGTGTACCATCGATATTCATTATGTGTCTGTTACAATACTGCCTCCTTTGAAATGTTATATTCATAAATTTTTATCCTTTCAGTTCGCCGCCATTTCACTTTATCAGATAGCAATTGTTGTATACATGATTGCAATAAATTGTTTTATTATATTGGATGATGAACAAGAAGAAATTATTAAAGATTTATATTGTTATATGTTAATATAATTGGAATAAAATATAATTTTTGCTGTTTAAAAAAAAAAAAAAAGGTATGTTTAAATAGGAATTAAATATTAATTGAATAAATTTTATAACAGTTAATATTTATAAATTCAATTTGTTTGATAGGATCAAAAATTTATGGCCATTTATTTATGTTTTATTATTACAATTAAATATTATGTATATAATTGTTACGCTTATTATCACGATTGATACATGAATATAATTTATTTAATTCAACGTAATTATTTTTTTTTTGTAATTATACATATACATCTCTACATTGAATAATATTATCACAATATTAAATATAAACAGGATCAATTGGAATAGTGTATAGGGCATTTCGATAGCTATATATTGTCCAATCATTTGACAATATATATAATTACAATTAAAAATTATTTTTCTAATTTTTTCATTAAATATTTCTCTCCATCAATTCTGTAAAATAAATGAACAAGTATCATTTGAGATACAGCTGCCATAATGAGTATCAATTATACATTATTTTATTTTTTTCCCTTTACTTTTCGTCAAACATTTTTAATTATTACATTTATGATATATCTTCAATGAAATATGATATAAAAAAAAAACGAAAAAATAATTCTTAAGCATACAACTAATATCGATTATCATATAACACAATTTAATATATGCATATGTATATATATATATATACTATATATATGAGGCCAATTTCGAATTAAATTTTTTTTTATTCATGCATTTCCCAAATAATGAATTATTATAATAATTCATTAATTATATGTGAATATATATAAGGAAATAATTAGGCCTCACTTTATATATATTATTATCTACATTTATTTTATTATTATTTTAATTATTAAAATTGTTTTTGTTGTTGCTGCTGCCTGTATCAATTATAATCGTACTTGTTTTATTAATTGAATATTATATCAATTGATATTTATTATCAGTTATATAGTAATGGAAAATTAATTCTTGTACATGTCACACAGAACTTTTTCCATGCGCGTATTACCAATAGTGCGATGAAAATAAATTAATTCAACTCGTGCTGCTGGTACAGTCCTTAATAGCGATAGCATTAATAATAAACGACCAAATCGTGCTGGACTTCCAGGATGTTGAGCGCGTGCATGTTGACCAAGCATAACTTGCGCTTGATCTTGTAAATTTTCAATTTGACTAGAATCCTTAAGACCACGAGTTTCTAAGTTAATAAACAATAAACATATATATATATTTATATATATATGTGCGTGGGTATGTGTGTAAGTGAATCTGTACATATATATACATTTATACCCGAGTCGAAATTTTTTGTGCTTCTCTAAATTTTCTAAAAGTCAATTAAACATAACCTCTAAAAATCTAGGATTAAACCTATGCTTTTCACATCCAACACAACATTGTAATATTTAATTTCATAATAAATTTGCACTAAAAGCCAATAATGAGATTTAAAGTAGCATAAAAATTTCGACTTGGATAAAAATATATAATTAATAATTTTTTCATTGAAATGATTATTGATGATGGTAATAAAATGAATATTAATATATAAAGCTATGAAATTTACCTGGTCGGAATAGTACAATTGCTTTCATACAAGCAAATTCAGCTGGATCAACCATAATTTGTTTATAGCGCTGCAGAGTGTCATGAAGATGGCGAATGTCTGCAGCGACTTGACTAGGTTTATCATCATTAGTCATGTGCATTCCTGAATGTGGATGTGAGTGTGGTGATAAAGTTAATGCTGTTAATTCTGCAGCATTAAACAGTGGTGACGTTTCCAGTGGTAGACACCATTGAACCGCATTTAATAAAAATAATTCAGACCAAGCTTCCTCTAAAAGAATAACTTGATCACGAAATGGAAGACTGGCGAATGACGGTAAATTTTTTGCCCATTTAACAGCCATAAATAAAAGTCTTGCACTTGTCTCATAAACGGTTTCAGTATTTGCTGGTGAATAAAGTGATGGCATCACTGTTGGCAATTGAGATAAACAAATATTTCGCTGTACTGATGCAGTTAAAGGTTCCTCATTTGTTACATCTATACTGTCTTCAGATGCATTCCCTGTTGATATTATTAATTAGCAAGAATCAAAATTATAAATTAAAAAAATGGATAAACTTATAATTTAATTAAATTTATGATATCAATTAATTGTATATATTTATTTATATTTACCATCATCAGGATCTTGACGAGGTGGTGTTGATACTGATGTTGTATTTGTTGTTGATGTGATTGCTGATAGAGGCATCGGAGTTGCATAACGTGCCATAGCCAACGACACAGGTGGACTGCAATATACACTTTATTTGAAAAAAACAATAAAAAAATATAAAATTTTTTTTTTTTTCATTTTCCATTTCTTCATTATTTACAAAACGATCCTCATTTTTTGTTATATCGTTGGTTTTTTGTTTAGATGATCTATATTGATAATTTTTTCGTTTTGCACCACGTCTCGTCATATAAAGTTACTGACGTATAAATTTTTTTTTTTTAATATTTTATTCAATATATATGTTTATATGTGTTGTGTGTGTGACGTTTAATGATTAATGACATGTTCTCTATCTACGTCATAAGCAGGTTAAGGTTAATGAAATAATTAGTCAAAAGCAGGCAGAGGAAATAAAATAACCAGAGGTTAAATCAATGAAATTTGTAAACAAAATTGAAAATAAATTATTTACAAGAACAAATTTGTGTTTGATGAAGAACTGAATAATCTTAATTAAATCTTCAACTAACATATGTGGCATTGAAAAAAAATGACAACTGCAAATATCCATGAATTTGCAACATGTTATATTGGCTTATGTAAACAACAACGATTGCGTCCATTACCAATTATTTGTGCAACACTACCACACAGTTTGGATTTCATGACAGATCGTGTTAAAACGGACGATTGGAGTCCAATTTTAAATTCATTGTCGTTGGATCGAAGCTTAAAGTCTGTAAGTGTTCGCAGTCGTAATAAATATCGAAAATCATTGGATAATATAAATTTAATGGATAAAACACAAAAATTAGGAAAATCACCAGCAGTTTTAACTCGATGTTTATTGGAATGGCTGAGCCATAGTGTCGCACAATGTGTTAAAAATTCATCAGCGCTCACATGTCTCCAATTGGAGGGTATCCCGTTGCCTGCTGACTGTTTAGCAGCACTTTGTGTTGGTCTATCTGGTACAGAGACATTACAACATTTATCATTAAGACGCTGCTATATTGGTGATGATTGTTGTGCTATGATATGCAAAACAATCGCTGATATACAAAGTATAAAGTCATTGAATTTGAGTCAATGTGACTTAAGCTCAAATTCTGGTGAAGCTTTAGCTTCAGCATTGTGTCGACAAAAATTATTACTTTATCATGATACTTGGAAGGATTCATTGCGATATAGAGAACCAAATTTTCAAACTATGGGTGGATTAAGACGATTGACATTAAATGGAAATCCAAACTTTGGTAATTTGGGTGTTGTTCAAATTATTAATGCAATTCAAGATAGTTTGTGGCTTAAAGCATTTGATATACAAAATTGTGGATTAACTGATTCTATTGGCAATAAAATACTTGAATTATTGGACCATAATAAAACATTACAAGTCGTTGATGTACGTTTGAATTCAAATCTTAGCGATAATATTGTCCATGATATTTGTAAACGACTGGAAATTAATAATATTGGCTGTCAATTGGAGTATACATTTTTTAATTTAACCAAAAAAGATCCTAAAATTGTGTCTAAAGAAGTTAATAAACGTCAGCATATTAATTGTAATTATATAAATCGACCGAAGAGTGCTATCATTAGAAATTCAAAGACTCTAACTCATCATGAATCAAGTTCTTCACCATCGAAGAATCTCGTTAATAAATCCACAAAAACTCAATTGTCACTACCCTCAGCAACACTTGAACAAGAATCAAACGATAAAATATCAATGGCTGAAAATAAAACGTCTAAAGCTTCATTTCATTTGGATTTACAGTCAAAAATTTTGTCTTCCACTGGGAATTCATTGAAGACACTTCGAAGAAGTCAAATTAATAAATCATACAATAACGTTTGTCAAACTGATAAAAAAATAAACTCAACAATAATGATGAAAAAAACTACAACAAAGTTTGAAAATATACTTCAGCAATTATCAGAAGCTAAAGTAGAGAGGGAAAAATTATTGATGACAACACAATCTATGAAATATGAACTGCAGGAAGAACGTGCACGGCGTGAAGCCGACGAAACGAAACTTTTATTAATGCAACAAAATTTAATTGATTTAGAGAATTTATTAAAAACAAAAGAATCCAAGTCACATGGATATTTATTGATAAATCATGAGTCACTCAATGAAATATCAATAACATTTGAACAGTTGCTTAAAATGTTGGATGATTTATCCAGAAAATCAACTCAAACATATCGTGCTGATGAGGAAAAATTGCGTTCTGATATTCGTCAGCGTATTCATTCATTAATTCAGAAAACAAAGTCTGAAAAATTATGCAGAAATATTAATAACACACAATTAACAATGAGATTCTCCAAGTCTGAAAATCATATGAAAAATTTATCGTCTGTTATTTCACCAATAAGTCATTTTGAGAAAAATATTGGTGACCATTCTGACACAGCACCAATTACGAGACCAGAAAATAATAGTTGTTTAAAACACGAAAAATTAAATCCCACAATATTTTCACCGTGTGAACGTGCTCGTGCTATTTTCGCCCAAATCATAAACGGTGACATTATTCTAAATCTAGACTCTCACATCAGTTAAGCAACAATACACTAATATAATAAAGAATTACAATATGAAACATCGTCCGCAAAAACAAATAGACAAAACCCAATCGTGTATGAGATCAAAGTAAAAAATTATTGGATAGTAAAGGAAAAACTAAATAAATAAATAAATAAATAAATAAATAAAACAACGTTGACAATGAGAAAGAAAAAAAAATATCAAATGCCCATTATTATGTTAGTATTTTATAAACAATGAATGTAAGTAATTCTTCTGTCATGAATATACATACTTCATGAGTTGAGTGATACAAAAAATAGAGATAAACATTTAAATACATATGAAATATGAATAATTATAAATTGTAAACTTGGCATGTATATATATACATGCAGGGCGTTATTGCATATATTTTCTATTTCTTTTATATACTCCCCTATATAACTAACTGTCGACACATGTCAGCTATATAATATTGATTTTTTTTTCCAATTAATTCCGGTTCGAAAAGTGTTACCTGAAGTATTTCCTACAGTCAAATGGTCAAAGGTAATTTTTCATGATAGGTCATGCTCGGCGTGGCGCACGACATATTGTTCATATGTGTCGCCTACGATGTCGAAGATATAATATATCACTCTGACCAAGATCAAACGTGGTAACGGCGTCCTCTCTGCTGTTCCAACCACCTATCACACTTTTAGCTACATTATATATTATGCACATTTGCAAATCCTCTCATCGTATACGTAATCTCTTTCTTTAAATATACATTATACATAAACTTGGCATACATATTATATATGACTTTAAAAAATGATAAATAAACCGAACGTGTTTATGTCTTGTGTATATAAGCGTATATAAAGCATTTTGTTATTCTTCTAGTATGAATCTGAAATATCCAACTATATTTATTGGTATAAATATAATAATTTGTCAACATGTATGTAAAATATTTACCCAAATACACCAACGGCCACGGCTGCTTCTCTTAGTGCCCTCTCTTGATCCATTTCAACGAGAGCTTCCGGTCGGATGGTCGCAGTATTTCTTGGCTGTCTCTCGTTCTGTACGGCTGCAACAATCCAAGGAGTTTCCTCTTCATTATTCAGGCAATCCTTCCATGCAGCCCGAGTTAGCTGGATGGCTGCAGGAATCCAATGGGAGACAATGAAAGGATAATACGAAAGAGTGAAAGAGAGGGAAAGAGGAAGAGAAAGAAATGAAAAATCTTATGGATTGAAATAATTATATTGACGAAATAGATAGATAATAATTATGTATCAGTTATTATTTTATCAGTATATAATAATATACGGAAATTAATAAAGATATATACATTATTATATGTATTTATAGAATTCTTCTTTCTATATTTATTAGATACGTGTGTTTCAATAAGAAAAAATTATATCATTTTGAGAAGAATGGAATAAAGTAATCATGTTAACATTTATAAAAAAGGGAATATGTATATAAGAATGAGAATATAAAGACAGAATATGATCGAATTCACTACGGGATTCCCATGTTAAACTACTGCAACTCCCCTGCCGCAACGCAATTATGTCAGAAGGTATCTGCATTTGACAGGAAGACTATAACAGACGTGCCGTTTGTACCCACTGTTAGATAACGGCCTGTTGTTTTCTAGGCTCATTGAATTTGTGGCAAAAACATTTCAGTTGATGAGATGCACGCTTTCGCTTTAGTGGATATTATATTAATATATATGAATTAATATATGTACATATAAGGATATGTTTGTACAACATGGGATAAATATTCATATATATAGTTTAATACTATAGAAGAACTATTATAATATAATGATTAAAAATTTACATACATGCACATTAGGGTGTTTCATTTTTAGGCGATATTTTTTTTTTTTGGTGGTGAACATTGAAAATCTGATAATTTATTTTTATAACAAATTCTGAGTTAATTAGAGGCTTAGTAAATTCAAAAATTTAATTTTTCATGTAAATAACACGAGAAAATTTTTTTTTTCGAATTTAACTCGATTTTTCGGTAATCAAAATTTTTTTTTTGATGCTATTACATTTTTGATTCAGCTTTCTAACGTTTATTGTAAGATAATAATTAATATCAAATCAATAAATTCTAGTTTAAAGTTGAAAAAAAAATTTTCTCGTGTTATTTATATGAGAAATCGAATTTTTGAATTTGAAATATTTTTTTTTTGTATAAATTATCAGATTTTCAGTGTTCACAAACAAAAAAAATGAAACACCCTAATATATATATATAAATGAGGGATAAAATTTTTGTGTCTCTCCAGAGTCTCTCAATGAAAGCTACATCATACATATAAAATATTTTCATAATTAGTCAAACTGTATGAATAAATAACAAAATCTCTTTTAAAATGTTTTCGTTCACTCGAGTTCTTTTTCACCCCTGCCCTTTAATTTTCCTAATTCTTCCAGCGCTTCTCTTACATAATAATACTCTTATACACTTTTATCATTTTAAGTGAAACAAAAAAAAAAAAAAAAGAAATAAAAAAATATGTAATTGTATTGCAGCCGCGTCATTTACATAGACACAACGGGAGGTCTCACATGTTTCCACCAAAATGCGTCCACGGTGTACATGTATACATATACACGTATGTACATATATAGCACATTTCACCCGCTATTTTGCACCAGTTGCCAACCATCCCTTTTTTTTTTTCATTTCTCTCTCTCTTTTCCCTCTAATATTTCTCTACATGTCGACACCCTTTCACCATTTCTTCTCGTCTCGTTTGACCATCATCCCGCACACTGTCATCGTCGTTGTTTCATTCTCTGTGAGTCCTGCATACGTTTATTTCCTCCAATTAACCCCTCGGGCGTTGGGCCACGCGACCGTCGCTAACGACCGCAGTGTTTACGAAGCGAATAGCGCGTCGCTACGAACTCTTCTTGTTCATATACACTATACACATATGAGAGATACATACTATATAACCACACTATGTGTATATGCATACACTTCATCCAGTATGCATGATTACCACAATGAGGGTGCGACGAACTGTCGAATGTCTATAATATATATATATATTATATATGTATATATATAATTAGATACTCGTGAGGGAATTTGTAAACTTTTATGTACGAATATTTTTACAAAGGATTTTTATGTGATTTCTTCATCGTTCCCAAAAAAAAATTATAAATAGATATATCCTATATAAAAAAAACGAAATTGAATGAAAATTCCTGATTTATATATATAGGTATATTATATATTATGGAGGAAATAAAGTTGTAGATCAGTTGTGTGCCATTCGACGGCGGGAAAACAAAATCCCATCCAATTTCAATGTATTTCGACATCAAGTTTGGTAATAAGAAAGTTATAGTGAGAAAACGAAGAAGAATTCTATAAGAAAAAAGGGAGAGAACGCGATTGTGGATCATGGTTGGTATATGGGGGTAGGTGTCGATGAGGGTTTGGAGGATATAAGGAAGACAGGTGCACGTATAATTCTCCCTTATCTGTATATAGGTGTCGCATGTGATGAAAAATGATAATGTGTTTTATTATATATTAGAAAAGTTTGATTTAAAATATAAAAATTAATTCTATATGTATACTAATTATTATGAACCAACTGCATGTATATTCTATACTTTAATTTTTTACATATCAATTAGTTATGTTCTGAATGTAATATGCTGAATAAAATTATTAAAAAAATTTTCGTATCAGATATTTAATGAATTTTTAATTTATTTATTGATATTTATTACATACCGTCTTTGTTCATTCCCATTTGCATGCATTTCTTTAAGCGACATGCTTGACACTGATTCCGATGGGCTTTATCCACAACACATCTTCCAGTTCCTGCTTGACATCTGAAACCAAAATATATTATCTATAAATATAAAATAGAGAATTAATAAAAAGAACATGTTAATAAAGTTAGAATTATGCAAAATGAAAAGAAGAGAAATTCTCTCAGTAATTTTTTTCTCTTGTTAAACTTTCGAGTGCACTATCTCTGATGTACTTTCGAAGAATTGGAGAGGGTGACAAATGAGTGCCAGTGCGTACCCAAGAAATAGCGTTAAATTTGATTTACTTTCATTGTTAGGTCGTAACCCCGTTATATTATTGTCGGTGATGCGCCCGCAATACATATAAAATTCACTACAGTCATGCCATATGTTCTGCTATACCTATACATACATACCTACATAGATTAGTATTGTGTCTGTAATATTACGTACGAATTTGTTTAATAAATACCTACCACATTAAAATATATTATGAATTTTTTTCACATTCGCAGATGTAATATTTTTGAAAAGAATTTTTAATTTTATATTTATAAATGTAAGAGTGTAAACAAATGTATTCTAATTGATTGAATAAATATATTAATTGTGTATAAATTTTATGAGTATGATTTGTAAGAATATGTCACTCATATTTGCTTTAAGAGTATAATGACTGTAAATAAAAATATATAATTACGCAGGAAAACGACGGGAGATTGTTGCAGTAGAAGTTGTACAAGCTATCTTGTCCTGAGGCAATGAACAACGCGTCGCATCAACTCGAGGGTGCGTAACGTGGCGTGGCCTCTGTAGGGGTCGCACAAATTGATTTGCGTTCACACCCTATGCACTGATGAGAAAGCGAGAAAATTTATATACTCGTCTTATACATAAAAATCTGTGCACGACTCTTAAATACATACATATGTATATATACTATATATTATGTACTAATTGGTCTGATATTAATTATGAATATTAATTAAATATATATGATGATGTATTAAGATAAAGAAATAGTTATTTATAATAAAGAATTAACAAAATTGAATTAAAAAAAGTTAAGTAAATCTATATATTATGTGAGACACAGCTTTGATATCAGGAATGGATTTAATTGCATCTGGTCTGATGATGGGACTTTGAATACTACAGTCGATAATCCCACGATTGTGGGCGTGAGTTGACACGCATCTGTCGAACGAAAAATAATTTTAGGGGACAGAGACGAAAAACAAAAAAAAAAAAAAAAAAAATGAGAAAGACATGAGTCCACCCCCTTCAAAATAATTGATTATCTGATGTACAGAGAGCACTTCACTTATACTCTTATACCATCTGGAATAGAAAATTAGTTGGAAATTAACCGGAAATCAAACAAAAGTTAACTTAAAATTATCTTAACAATAATTTCATCAATTAAATATGTCAAAAATTTTCAGCTTTTTAAAATTTAATTCTACAACCGATGAATAAAAATTCCTTAAATTCTTACCTAATATACACATTTTCTCCAACTAAATCTATCGTATACTTTCCAAAATCCCTCATAATTTAGTGTATATCCATTGTATATATTAAAATTGATGCTGACAGAATAAAAAAAAAATCAATAACTGTGATATTGTACTTACATTCAAGTCACGCAGCGAATAAAAGTCAGACGTCTATATTTTTCAAACGTTTGTGTTCAACGAGGTCAATATATATTCGTTTTTCTGTTGATCGTTCACATCACTATTGTCCACATCTGGGGTGAATCAAGTAGAGATATAGCAAAACAACACAAAAATTTTCCCGGCAAAAAATCCGACTAGCAAAAAAAATGACATGTGTATATACATATATGCAACATATATAAGGTTTATATTATGCTCAATTGGGAAGGATTTGATGAAGATGAATGATCTACATGTTCCCTAGAGATATTAAAAGTTTATCCAACACGTCTCTCCTGTATATATATTTTCGAACATCTGAACCTTTATCGTTCATGTCCCTCTGCTGCACGATAAATTTACTCGTGCATACAACCACCACAACATCGAATTATAATACCGATCCTTGGTCGGTGTGCATTGTTGGTGGTATTAAGGATGAGCCCACTCTCGACCTGGACCACATGGTGCTTTCAATATACAATATCCCACGAATCGGATGGTATAACTTTCAACGCATTCACTATACTATCTATGTTCACCAAAGTGTATACATATGCAGTACTGCACTTGTCTTTTACTCCAATATGTATAGAGATCACTAACCAAATGTTTAGATACATTGTAGACAGAATTAAAAAAATATGTATGCATGTATGTATGAACAAGTCACGTAATACACTACAATATAACACTTTGCATGTGTTGCTTGTATATATGCATGCATGGAGAATAGTCGGCTGGGGCCGAGGAGGTTATATAGTATAATAGAATCATTTATAGAATATTTCACGGTTGTTGGGTTTGATGGTAATCCCTTGAGGATTATATCTCACAAATAATTATCTACATATAATATACATGCTACTGATGAAATATTCTTGTCAATTTAACGTACAATTATATTTCTAATATTACTTTTTTATGTAGTAGTGTAAGTGTAGAATATACAGAATTTATCTTAAATATTAATTAGTAAATAAATTTATTTATGAATAAATTATTAATGAAACGATTTTTGGTTTAGCGATTCTATTTTAATTAACGAAAATTATAAAGATCAAAATGAAGAAAACGTATGAGTCGGAGTCGAAATTTTTGTGCTTTTCTAAGTCTTCTAGTAGTCGATTAAGCATTTTATGATCTATCGATTATGCTTTTGAATCTGGGAAGCTCAAAAAATCTAGGATTGAACCTAGTTTGATGCTTTTTACACTTAATATAACATTTTAATATTTTATTTCATAATAAAAAGTTCCTTCTTTGTGCCTTAGAATTGAAGATTTAGCAATATGTCACTACTTCGAGGTTTTGTATTTTCTATTAAAATATTTCTAAACAACCTTCCTTGCTCCTGAAGAACTTTACTAAATGCCTAAATGTAGCATAAAAATTTCGATTCAGGAGTAACACTAATTGATTTCTTCATCATTTTTCTCTAATTCCATAGCTCTTTAACTAATGAATAAATGTTTAATCGACTATATAGAAGCTTCAAAAGAAAGGGGCGTAGGGGATAACGTCCCAAAATAAAATTTTATAACAATTGTGCTATTTAAAAAAAAAAAAGATAAAACTTACCGATAAATTAATTTTCTTCGAACACTTCGCTTGAAAAATCCACTACAACCATTGCACGCAAGTATTCCATAGTGTTTTCCAGAACTCGTGTCTCCACAAACAACGCAAATAAGACCAAGACTCCGTGTCGGTTTATTACCACTGTGTTGTGATTGAGATTGTTGCACCTGGTGGGTCTGATGGAGCTGTTGCTGTTGATGTTGTTGGTGTTGTTGTTGCTGCTGCTGTTGCTGCTGTTGTTGTTGTACTTGGAGTAAATGTGGATGACTATTGACTAATGTTGACATGTAAGGTGCTCGTGTTAATGGAAAGTCTGTTGGAATGCCTCGACATAGAGGTACTGAACAATCTTGAACTGAACGTGAAGCATATGGATCATGATTTGAGGCTGATCCAGTTGTTCCTAACGGGCTATAACGTTCAGGTAGTCCTGGAGAAATAACACTCGATTCAGCAGAGTCTATAAACAAAATTGTACACATATTTTATAAAAATTTGGAAATTTTCAGCTGAAAAAATAATAATTCTTGGTTTATATGTAGATCCCTAACAGTACACTGAGAGAATTTTCGAGTAAATATACATATATTACCCCATAACCCTTAGTAATTAGCCTAGAACATAACAATATTTGATAGAAAAATTATACCCTTTAGCAGAGTAAAATAAATTCTTAGTATTTACTTTTTCAATTTTAATTTTAATATTTCAATTCATATTAAAAATAACTTAAAATTTGTATAATTTTCTATCAAATACTATTATGTTCCAGGCTATAATTACTATGGGTTACGGGGTAATATATTTACTCGAAAATTCTCTCAGTCAGTGTATAGAAAAGATAGATAAAAATATAAAATAATACAAATTAAATTATATATTTATGAATTCCAACATTCGAGATATATGAAAATATAAATAATAAATATTTATATATTTATATGTGAATTACAAGTAACTGTTTGGTATTATGTTTGCTCATCACTGACGGGCAGACATGAATAAATGAAAAAACAAAAACATTGCAACGATATTATTATCCCTGATATGAATATCATCCGCCAGACTTTACACAAATGTGACTGATATTGCGGAAGAGTATAATATAGTGACTCCGAACACAATTAAATAACATTATATTTATTCGTGTACACATATATAATATTCTAGGAGATGTGTATATGCACAATAGAGTCAAAGCAATTTCAAACAGATTACATAACGTGAAAATTAATCCCCAGTGCTATATAACGTTCACTTTTTTTTCTATTTATATTTGAGGGTTGCAAAGAGCGATAAGGGGAAAAAGAGCACATGCATAAATGCAAAGCCACGTTTTACCTATACATGATTGAATCAAATATACCATTTATAGTTATATAACCCAATAAAAAATCTATAATGTAAATGTTATTATATATAATGTAAAATTATTAATTAAATTAAAATTTTGACATCAATTCATATTTCGTTGAAGTAAAATTCATTGCTGTGTGTGCATGCCGCAAGTAAATCTTACGAGCTTAATTTCTATCAATTATACCATCGTAAATTGTAAGCACTACTTGGGGGATATAGTCTGAGAGATATACATTTGAAATTTCTAAGACGATTGCTCATTCCACTTGGCATTCTTGCCCTCAAGGGATCTCTTCCTGTGTACTATTCAGTTACCCTACAAAACGTCATTTCTTTTTCAGTAAAGAAGCTTAGAGGGTATAAAATCTGTATAAGATTTTTTTTCGGCTCGTCTACAAATATCATATTTACATGGAGAAATAAGTTTTAAAACTTTAGTTAGTCTTTAATTATCAATAAATAATATATTTCGCTTATTGAAGATTAATATTCAAATCTTAGATATTTATAAAAACAAAAAAATGTTGTAGTTTTAATTTTTATTCAATATTTAGCTATTATTTAAGGTTTAAATACTAATTCTGCAGCTAATTACATGTAAATATATGAGTTAAATTTAACGCTATTGTGTAGATAATAAGGCAGCTCCCTAAGGAATATTTTCAATAATATGAAATTAATCATGAAGTTTTAATATTAATCATTATTTGAATAAATTTTTTATAAAATGTAGATAATAAATTATAATTTTTATTATAAACAAACACAAAAATTAATCATTTGTATCATTGACTAAAATAATAACCTATAAATTAATAATTAAAAAAATAATAATATTTATTCCATGAAATAATAACAAATTCTCCACAAATATGCAAATGCACATAATATAATTAATAAAAAAAATAAAATTTGATTCAAGCTTTATGTTTGTCAATACAAATAACTTTGAGAAGGGGCACAGAAGGCATATAATACTATAGTAGATCGCTTACAGCAATTTCTCATCAAAATTTACTCTTGCCACACCCCCGTGGGGGTCATGTATCGTTTTACGAAGGCCGCAATGATCCCATAATACCAGGTCGCAGGTGGCGCCCGAGAGTTCGTACCATCCACCAGCATTGATATGCTAATGAAATTTGACGCCCTTGCCAACAACCCCCCTCGAGGGCGACAGAAAGAACTGTATCTGTCACCTTCAACTTCTCTCACTCTTTAATTTCCCCCCTCGTCTGCTTTCCCTTCCTTATAACTATCGTCGATTCGCTCCCTCTTTTATATACATATATATATATATATATATATATCCAGACACTTATGCAATTCTATTTTCTTCTCATTCATTTAACCCTGCATACAGAGAGTCGAAGTAGTTTTCGTTCGACCCACCAACAAAACTGAGATTTGATTACTTTAATGGCATAACACATTTTTCTTTTCATAATCAAAACGTATTAAACAAATATATATTAAAGTAGTTAACAATTATAGCGATCGACAGACCCCTATATATATGTATATATATATTGATGAGTAAGAAAATATGTATATGTGTGCAGTATATAAATAAACATTTTAAATACCATTAAATAATTTAATCGATCAATTATATATGAATATATAAACAAATAATTCAACATTCAATTCTCCAATATTAATAAAATATTGTGTATATATATGTATATATATTGGCTATATATATATATGTATTTATATAAACATATGTATTTTACAAAAAGTGCAATGATTATATTTATCAAAGGAAAAAATAATTTCCGATGTGAATTTCGTGTATAAACATTTTTTTTTTTTCCTGTTATTAATATTTTTTCCGGTTACAATATTAACAACAATTCATTTTGACTTGAAATAAGTATATATAAATATGCAGCGTCATTGATAATAATTTTAGTGTATTTATTATTGTATTTGGCGTGTTGATCGCATGTATATACGAATAATTTGTTTATGTAAAAAATGTATCTCTCAGCTATTATTTAATAATATTCCGACAGGTGCATTCTATTTTTGTTTTAATTCGTTTTGTCATATTGTGTATATATAATATCTTAATATCTTGTTTATTGATTTGACATTGTCAACGCGCTTCAAGTATTATACTGTTATGATCGCTGGTATATTTATGTGAATTTTCAGTAAAATAACTTCACTGACCAACTGTCTAAACAATTTGATAGAATTGTTGTTTATTGATTGTTCGTAAATAAATGGAAATTTAAAAAAAAAATTATATATGTACAGAAGAATACAATAATCATAATACTGATAAGGAAAATTATGTAAATTAAATTAATAAATTATTTTTAAATGATAAAAACTCACCATGCCGAATACTTAATGGACTCGTCGGACTTCGTGGATGCTCCGAGCTTGTGTCATTTTGCGACGATTGCCTTTGTAAATGTGCTTGAGTTTCTGAGCTACCAATTGCTGTAGTTCCATTCATAATTTTTACAATTCACGTAAATAAAACTTGCAATAAACTACAAAAATTCATTAAAAAATTAAAAATAATAAAAATAAAAAAATAAAAACTCTCATCACTTTATTCCAATATAATTATTTAACACTCATATATGATATTAAATATCCATCAGAATATATATTCACTATTTAATTGTTCATAATTAATCGCACCAAAATAATTATAATTTTAATTACCAAAACTTTTAATTTTTTATTTTCTTTTTAAATATATTTTTCAAAATAACTAAAACTGATGCCTAAACTAAATGTCACAACAAAGTTTTCTTCACACCGTTACGTAAATACACTCAAAATAAATAACATTATTGCATGCATATATACATACATACATATATTAATAAGAACACATAAAAAATAAATCAAAAGATTATATAATACTATTGTCTGTGGCAATGAAAATAATTAAACACAATTTTTGTATTTATATAAAATTATGTCCAATATATATGCACATATTTTTAGTATATATATATATATATACATATTATTTGAAAAGGTAATTTAAACTGTTAATGTCGATCTGTTGATAAACGTCGACTGATGTTCGTTGCATACTTTGTGGTGATAGTCGGTGATGCTGATGGTTCATCGTCGACGTTATCTGTACACCGTCGGTTGTGGGGGCTCAGATCTTTTGCCGGGATACTAGGCAGTTTGTGCATATACGCCGATTGGTCCATTCGTACTTTTGAAGGCGGGATCAGGAGGCAACGCGAGAAAAACAACAAAAACATATACGAGGATTTAACCTATAGCTGCCACGTTTGACATGGCATCGCGGCGCTTGCGCGCAAACAAAACCCCTGATGTCCCGATCAGACTCTTCTCGAGAGGAGAATTCATCAAGGTGCAGTATATTTTATCTCCCCTTGTGCTCTCATATATTCATTGGTGGCTCATGGCTCCACAATCATTCATTCATTCATTTATATATAAATATAAATATTGCGTCTGTGTTTATGCCATTTTCAGAGTTTTCTTCTTGATGATTATATACGTCCTTCACTTTATAACATTTTCTTTTATTCATATATAATTCTGTCGCTTATTTTAATTATATATATATATATATATATACAATATAATATGTTGATCGCCGAGACAGTATATCGGTATAACAATTGTTGATCATTGGCTGATTGCCCGATCGCTTCACTTTATCTGCAATTTTGCAATGCACAATTTCTTTAACTGACGCGCCTTAATTGTTATTATTTTATACATTCGTACATTTTTTTTTTTTATGTAATTTATATTATAAAGATTATTATTAACGATATTCAATTTTTTTTTCTTTCATAAAATTCATTATACTGAAGTTGGAATTTTTTATAGTAAAATTATTTGATATATGTAATATATACAATTTAAAAGTGCTCTTTTTCATCACATAATAAAATATATATATATATTAATATAATTAATATAATATAATTAATAATATAGTATAAATATATATTATTCATTCTGAAATAAAAATAAAATCTTAACCTTCACTTTATAAATTCATATATGAATTTTTATAGTAAAATTATTTGATATGAAACAATTTAAAAGTGCTCTCTTTCATCACATAATAAAATATATATATATATATTAATATAATTATTATAATATAATTAATAATATAATTAATAATATAATATAAATATATATTATTCATTCTGAAATAAAAATAAAATCAACTTTCACTTTATTATATAAATTCATATATGAATTTTTATACTAAAATTATTTGATATGTAACAATTTAAAAGTGCTCTATTTCATCACATAATAAAATATATATATATTAATATAATTAATATAATATAAATATAATTATTATTCATTCTGAAATAAAAATAAAATCTTAATATACCTTCACTTTATAAATTCATATATGAATTTTTATAGTAAAATTATTTGATATATGTAACAATTTAAAAGTGCTCTCTTTCATCGCATAATAATATATATTAATATAATTAATAATATAATATATAATAATATATTATAAATATATATTTTTCATTCTAAAATAAAAATAAAATCATTATATTTTTATTTGCAAAATATATATATTATTGCATATTTATATTTATAAGGTTTGATATAATTGTAATCTCTATAGTGCAGGAGTTATTGTATATAAGACGATAAATATCATAGATCACCATTATTTAAGTACATATAAAATCGAAGAACTTTATATTTGATCAAGTATATAATAGTACAGGAAGATAATTGAAATTGCAGATTCATCGACATTTGGGAAAAGTAATTAATTGCATGACCGAACTACCGACTCCTGAAGTGTTCATTCGATAGGTGAGCCCCAGATGGTAATCCATTTCCGTACGCCCCGGGAACACGTCAAACTGCAGGGGAAAATCGTTGTGGTGACCGCGAGTGGTCAAAGGGGCGACGCAAATAGAGATAAACGAAGAAAAAAAAAAAAAAAGAGAGAAAGAAGGAGAGAGAAAATGAGTGACTTGTCACAGCCGCCATACTGGATTTTCTGGTGTCGCAAGATAGGAATCGTGTTATATGGTACCCTTGTGAAATGCGCCATATCAGGGGTGCAATCGCCTCATACTTTTATGTTTTGTCTCTTTTTGATTCTGTATCCCCCACTCACAATATCCACCATGAATGCCACAGGACGGGCAAAACCACGCCCCGACGTTCAAAGACGCACCAATGACGTCGCGACGTCATGACAGTGTCTTCCACCAATAGGATTACCTTTTGACACGGTGTTTCGTTTGCCACTGAATGCAAGGCTGAAACTATGAAACAGCGTCTTGTTTGCGAGGGTGATGTTAATTATTTTCACACTTGCGCGGTAAGGACCAGCTGATCAATTCCAGTTTGTATAACAATCCCAAGACGTTTTTATTTGTCACTTTATTTTTTTTCTTTGAAAACATTCCGCAATCTTGCTGTGTCAGGTTATTATTGTTTGACATAATATAATATAAGGAAATGCGCGTGAATTATATTTAAAACGTGTAAAATAATTGTAAATAATTCACGGTTCGTATGAACAGTTTTTTTAAATTTATATTTTACTTTTTTGTTATTCGACAAATATCGTAATTTATTTTACTTTATCGCATTTGATGATACTTGTAATTTTTTTTTCTTCAATATTGATTTTATTTCTTCATTTGATGCATATGCAGAAAGCCATATTTTTTCGTAATCTTTTTGCACAGTGTATCTTTATATAAAAATAAAAAATTGTATGAAATTGTTGATATCTCAATTTTTGTTGATTATTAAAAATTGCTAAGATATAATTTACATGTTATTGATTTATGTATATCGGGAATTGAAATTGTAACTGAAAATTATTTGATAAATAACAAAAAAAAAGATGTCACAATCAATGAAAAATTTAGAGTGAAAAAACAACTCAGAAACTATTACAAATATTTTTTTTTTTCATAATGAAAAATTATTTATTCAAGTATATTTCTTTTTATTAAACTGCTTCTTCCATTATGATATTATGCTAAGTCATTTGGATGGTTTTAAATTTATATTTCGTAGCATACACAAATCTCGGGCAGTTGCTTTTCGTCCCGGAACAGTTTGAATATCATAAAGTCTCAGTAACAAATCAGTTGTGAAAAGTTCTGGTAGCGCTTTCAATAAACACGGTACCTGTAACAAATAAACACGAATAATAATATGAAAAGAAAGAAAAAATAATTATTTTAAATAATTTACTTGATAATAAATTATTGTAGTAAAGTAACAATAATATTACACTTACGAGAGTTTGTGGCATTCCTTGAAGTACAATCCGGGTTCTATCTTTTCCACATAATACCATGAGCCGTAAAAATTGAAAAATAAAATGAGTTTGTTGCGAAACTTCACCATCACGTCCAGCTAAATAATTAAAAGTTTTAAATAATCCATTCAGCGCAGTTAAAAGTGGATCCCTCAAGACAATTGATTTATGACCATGATTGGTAGGTCCCTGAGTCTGCGGTGAATTCGAACCAAAAATTTGATTTGAATCACCAGTTTCATTGAGTCGCAATAATTTATTAGCTGGACCACATAGTGCTTCCATTTCTTCTGACTCTACGTCTTTTCTTTTTCTTTTTCGATTATTTCCACGTTGTGGCGTTGAATTATTGTTTTCCAACTCCGAAAGTATGCAATAAACTGCCAATTTTGCTAACTCAGATGACTGTGGCTCGACAAGTTCTTCACTTTGTTGTGAATTATATAAATATTGTGGCAAAACATGATTAATAAGATCTAACGTACAATTCTCAATATCTAAATGAAATATAGCAAATACAAGATCAACTGCTTGATCCAATTCTTCTTGATAACGATATTTGAGTGCTTGTTTAATAAGATTTGAAACAAACCAAAGTGATCCACCAGTGTTTAATAACGATTCTAAAGTCAAAGTTGCCTGAATATTCACCCAACCACATTGCTGAATATCTTGCCAAATAGATTCAAGTTGCTCAAGTATTGGTTGTCTAGAAATAATATTATGTGACATAGATAAAGCTTTTGTTTTCGACTGTGTTGGCGGATGAACGTCATATTGCATTTTTCTAATTATTTGAAACATTAAACTTGATGTATCATGTTTAAAGTTATCTTGTATTTCATCACTTGCCAACGGTGTAACAAATTGTTGAACCATATTCATAGGCTTTAATAATGCATCTTGATGAGTAATACTCATATGAGCACATAACCAAGCAGCAGCACAAACTGGAAGACAACAAGCTGCCGAACGTAAGCCATCCAATGCTCGTTTTACATCACCAGCACTCAGAACTCCACTTTCCCATGCACAAAGTAATTCTCTGACTGCACCCATTGCACTTTGGCATGTAATATGCCATCTGACATTAGTAGATTTGAGATCGGGTTCAGGTGAATTGATTTGTGATAGCAAAGCATCCACACGACTACTATCCACATTGTGTAACATTTTTTGTGGTGATTTAGGCTTATCACGTTCGGGCATACATTCACGTACCCACTGTTCAAAAAATGAATCACCACCCTCCTCTAAAACAATATCTGAACCGTATGTTTGAACAATTGAGCAAAGAATTAAAAATGATATATCAAATAGCATTGCACGAGTTGCTGCTGTTTTGCCCGGTACCGGTTCATTTATTTGTTTACTGCATTCATTGAATTTAATGAGTTTCGTTACGAAATTTTTTAATTGACCTTCAACTGTTGCTACAGCGAGCATTAAATCCAAACTTTTGCCATTTAAAACTTGACAAAGCATGCTTAATAGTGCTTCTTGAATTTTTGTATAATCTGCATTAAGAGTTTTTAAAATTCCTGCTAGAGTTGGCTCAGCACGAACAATTACTTTCATTATTGATGACGTTGGTGAACTTGATGATTCCAATTTTTGTAGAGCCGCTGCGACTCCTTCTCTACGACTGCTCAATTGTTTTACATGCTTCTCACATACTAGATTTACTTTTTGCAATTCATTTAGTAAACATTCTACACTATTACATGAGCATGTAGCATCCATTATGTCTAGCAATGGTGTAAATTGTAATAGTAATTCAAAAGCATCAAGTATATCTTGAGAATACTCCAATTTTTCCTCTTGTCCTGTATTTAATGTTGCTGCATGAAGTTCTTTAAGAATAAATGGTACTTTTAAAAATGTAACAGCACCCCATTGGGATTCTTTTACCGTTCCAGTAACATTATGCAAACACATCAAACAAGCACGCATTATTTCACAATACAATCGCGCATTTGTATAACCCTTTAATCGTTGGATCATTAACAGTTGGTTAACAAATACAGCAGTTTCTGTACTAGGATTTAAAAGAACTTGCACCGCAAATAATGGTTGAAGGCAATATGTTACAGATTCCATTGGTACAATAATTGAGTGTGGTGCAACAGTTTCAATTTCAAGATTACATAATTTCCTAAGAGATTCTTCAATAGGCGACGGTGATTTTGGACCACTTGTTTTATGCAATGATTCAATTTCTTGGCACTTTTTTACTACATCAACGTAAAGATCTTTGTCATCATACTTTGCCAAATACATCATTGCACATAAAAAGTCTGAGCTAAGCATTTGTTTTAATATACTTGCGGGTTTTTCAATTAAATCAAACGTTTGTGTTATCAATGAATTGTTTTGTGGCATTTTTGTTAATGTATATAGATAACATTGGAGTAACCAATGGACTATGGACAAGACAGCTGCAGCCAAAAGATCTTCTTCAGGCTTTCCACGACATGTAATACCAACTTGAATTGACTCCAAAAATTCAAGCAAACATATAATACAATGAGGTTTATGAAATCCATCATATTTACTTATTCTTTGTAAAACTGCAGCGTATGATACTAATTGTGAGCTCAAAGAATGCTTTAAATATGAAAGAACAAGTTGATTTGGTCCTGGTCCAACTAGTGCTTGTTGTAAAATGCAATCAGCTAAATTATAAACATCACCACTCACACCTCTTGGTAAAATTGTTTTGATATTAATGCCCCATTGTAAATCACTCCAACGTTCACGCCATGCACGTAATATTAATGCTTTAAGGCTGCTTGTTTTGCTGGTTACTTTTGTTTCCATTGTCGATGTTAAAAGTAAAGTACACATTATATAACTTTACTCAATTTCCTGGAAATAAACATAAGACGATGAATAAATTTACGAGTAAACATATCTATGAAAATTAATTCTAACCTAAAATAATCTGAATAATTTTCAGTTGAGTTATAACGGTAAACTAAATTTCAAATGGAAAAATAACATATCCGTAATTATGATAAAATATTAATCTTAATACAAACCTCATTTTTCCTTTATTACTATTTAATTTATGAACATATGTCGAATTCTGGTTTTTGGTAAAAATCACCTTCAAATATATTTTATTTTTCTTCTTCCACTACATCTCATATAAACTAACCATCAGACCATTTGTTATGTATAATATTCATATACATAATAATTATATTTTCTATTTATTTTTCGTTTTTAATCAATTTTATATTTTATACTTCAATAATAAATTGTGTTCAACAATTAGGTTATGACGTTATGCAAAATATTAATGATAAATAATGTTTAACAATGCTTAAAACAGATGGCGCTAAAGTATAATCACCCCGACCAATGAATGAGCTTCTTCGGTCGCCCGCGAATTTGGCATTATTCAAAATATTTATGTTCTTGTTCATTCAATTATCATAATACTGTGGAAATTCTTGTTTCAAAACTGAATACAACATTTAATGAATAAATTCTGAAGCATATAAAAATCATTCGAATTATTATCGTGTAATATATTCTATATTTCATTATAGAGCACTAATCAACAGAATAAATAATCTTCTTGTACACTAATATATCATCAAATAATTTATTTTGCGAATATAATCATTGGATTCATCACTATTATTCATATACATAAATTAACATTATCTGATAAATTGTTTTGATATTGCATCGACATGAACTTATTAATTATTATAATTTTATAGAAATATACCTATAATAATTATATAAAACAACATTTTTTATATAGTATTATATTAAAATCTCACTATTTTAATGTTCATTTTTATTTAATTGATTGAATCAAATGCTGCATGTATAAATAAATCTTTGAATCAAAGGGAAAAACCTAAACAAAATATTTTTTTATCACATATGAATTCAACAATAAACATTAAAAATATGTTTGTATGAGCATAATGTGTAATGCACTTGTCATTTTTTTTTTTAATACAGCATTATCAATTCAAACTCTGTATGTATATTTTTTCTTCAAATAAAATATATTCAAGAATCATGATTCACATTATCTACAACACTTGAATTATCATGATTTTTATAAGCAGAAAAGAATGCAAGTGCTTTCATTAATTGATAACTTTTACTAATAGGAATATTGCTGTCGTATAAACTCTTTGATGCTTTACAATCGACATAAAACCACCAATTACATTTGAGAATTGTTTGATCAAAAAGAGTTGATTCAGGACAGAGAAAACTTTTCATTATTAACCCATCATCAGTCAATGCACAAACATGAAAAACCATACAACCTAAATCTTCATCGCCATAAAGTCCAGGAAAATGTTTTTGATCACCACAATAAAAACTTGTGTCGGGTAAATCAACTCGACTAGCAAAATTGTCATCGAAATTTTTGTCGTAATTCATTGGATAATATTCTCGTGGTGCATTCATAACTTTAGTTGTACCTGAATTTGTGTAGCTGAAAAAAAAACAATGTAAAATAAATAAAATTATTAAAAAAAGAAAAATAATATTTATTATTAATAATCATACATTAAATAATATATTATTCATTACCTTTTAACTGACGATTGAGTTGTAGTAGTTGTAGTTGTAGTTGACGCTAGTTCTTGTTGTTTTTCCAAAAATTGCTGTTGTCTAAGCAGAATAACAGCTTCTAATGCTTCTAAAGTAATATTACTAGCTTCAGCCAAAGCTTTCAAAGACGTTGACATTCCTTGAATAGGTTTTAACAATGAGGAAGATGATAATGATGTTGGGACTTTGTCATTGTTTGGCATTGGATGTGTGTCAATTGTATCAATAGGATTGAGCGATTGAAGAGTCATTTCATTAACAGATTGCGCCATCTGTTCACTTGGAAGTGGAAGCTATTCAAAGAACAAATCATCAACAATGATTTTATTTATTTTAATACTTAATATAACTTTAATATATTCACCTGAACAAAATCATCTTTAGATACTTCGTTGGCTGATTCTGCCGATAACATTGGACTATTATTACCAATACGATCTGTAAGTTGTGCTGATGATTGTGGCATAGCGATAAATGCTGGAAGACCATTATCTGACACAAGAATTCCAGCAACGGGTTTCGATTGAGAAATTGATTTCACATTCACTAAACTCTCAGCTGGTGGAACAGCAGCAATAATACTTGGTAATTCGTTTTTATATACTGGATCCTTGTTTCTCATACCTATTGGCTGTTATGCAATAATGATATAGTTAAAAAAAATATTAATATATTTAATTAATGTGTAAATATAATTGAAAAAAAAAAAAAGAAACTATTTATTTTAAATTACCTGGACACGTTTTGTTTGTAAACCCAGTGAATGTTGTTTAAATGATTCCTGTTGTTGTGCTAATTTTTGACGGATATTTGCTTCTTGTTGCTGTTGACGTTGTTCCTTCAACATTTTTATTGCCAATGTTTCTTGTTGTATTCGTTGCTGTTGACGTGATTTTGTATCAGCCTGAATTCGTTGCTGCTGTTGCATAAATAATTTTTGCTGTTGCTGTTGTTGCAGTGCAGCTTCGTTAGTCAACATTAATGAAGGAGCAGGTATTGTTCTCAAGGCCGTTGAATTATGTTGGACAACTAATCGTTGATGCTCTGGTTGAGATGCCATTGGACGTGATGCACCAGGTGGTAGTGGTTTAAATGGTGGTATATCATTTCTATGAACATTCTAAATAACCAAAATTCTAAATAAATAAATAATCCAAAAATATTGTTTTATAATTAATGTTATAGATTCTTCTGGCTATTGGCACTAGTCCATAATTATCAAAATTAATCACAATAGTATCATATTAAATTGATTAATAATTTATCAGTAAGTATAAAATATATAAACATATTTTAATTATTATATAATTTTTTTTTTTACTTATTTAAACATCTTTATTTTGATTATAACAATTAAATATTATATATTGTAGTCGATAGATAGATATTTCAATTCTATTTGTAATTATATCATGCAATATAATGTAGAATAAATATTATTATGATATATTTACATACCCCATTTCCTCCATTGGATATTGCAATAAAATTTCCTCTTCCAGCTTGAACGCTTCGTCTTTTAGTAGACTCCAAGTTTGATAATGAATTGCGGAAACCGAGTTCATCTCCAACGGAAATCCCTGAAACATTTCGTCACCATTATTTATTACACATAAAATTCATCATATATTTAATCATTATAACACATATTTCCAACTGTTTATTTTCTCTTTATATTCATGTTTTAATTATTCATTTAATTTTGCGGTATTGATGTACATATACATAATTTTTTGTATATATAAATATGTACTATTTCAAGTGTGATAAATTATTCATAACCAATAAGAAATAAAGGAATATTATTTTTTTTTTTTTTTCATAGGATAAAACTAGGCCAAAGAGCAGATCTTTACCTGTTGCAATACATGAGCAAACAACTTTTTATTCACCTGCAATCTCGATGACAAATGTGAATGTTTGATGAACTTTGTACATTTTACAATGTGTAGAATTCTACTATTTACATATACGTTATTGTATGTATATTTGTTTAGACATTTTTACAATATTTTGTTTTAGTATAATAATGATAATATATTAACATACATACATACATACGTGTGTGTTTTATTTTTTATGGTATAGAATAATGGATATGAAAGGTAAAGTAATGTATAGAGATTATGAAATTTTGAGAAAAAATTAAAATTTGCATGTGCTATCAATATATATGTACATGCGAAATACTACATAATTTTTTTTTTTTTCATGCATTCGTGAAAATGAATTTACAGTACATGCAATATTTTTATTTATTCATACCATCACGAACCCACGATTACTTGAGAAATTGTGATGATGAATTTTTTTGAAAATTGCCTTTTTTGACGATGTAAATTTAATGTCAAATTTCGAAATAATTAAAACTTTAATAATAATGATAAAATAATTGACACAAAATATTTTTTTTAATATAAACAATTATTTATACAGATAATAATTATCAAATATCTATGTTTTTTTTTTTATAGGATATAATATCGTCTCGATACGTCTTAGATAAAATAGAATACAAAATTATAATGATACGTAAAATTTTGTAAAAATTTAGAATAAAAATTTATTTATTAAATAATAATTAAAACTTAATTTTATTAATTTATGGGATTGAGTAGCAAGTTTTATTCTCTCATGAATTATTTACACCGAATGATTTGTGTATCGGACACTCACCGAGTCCGATGTAGCCCCCGACACCCCCAAGATTTCTCACCCGGAAGAGGCCAGACTTTTTGAAGGCGCAGTTAAGGGTGAAACCAAAGTCCGATTCCAGAACACATGTGCTTATCGTCTCTCGCCATGTACATCCTAAAACACCAAATACGTCCGTGGTTCGGGAATTTTTCGTAATATCACTTTTTACTCTGTGCTATCATTTTTTTTAATTTTTTTCTATTCATTTTAAATTCATCGATAATTTCATCATTTTAATTATAATGAATAAATAAACATAAATTCCACCTTCATTATTTTATGATAATGCTGATGCTAATAATTATTTAATATATGTATTTATTATTTTCTAGTGTAATTAATAATCTCAACGGGAGAAAAAAAAATTTAACTGAAATATATAATGAATTATTTGTCTTTTTGTATTTTGATTAAAAGTAGAATCGAATTTAATTTAATTATTTATTACAACTGAATAGTTTTATTTAATTCTTTAATATGTATCCAAGCTGCGGTCAGATTTATTGAAGGTGTGCCATTGGGCCATAGCCTAGTGACCTACTTTTCAACACGTCACTAGGACCAACAACGACTCGAACAAAATGAAGTGAAAAACGCCAGACGAAAGCATCTGATGATTCCACAATTTTATATTAAAAATATTTATCCATTTTAAAAAATTTTTTTTAATAAATCCCGAATTTTACTGATATAAACATGAATCTAAAAGACTAGCCAATTGTCTCGCTAACAATAATTTTTTTCTAATATTAATTTACGTTATTTAAATTTTTATTTTATTCAATTAAATTAATTAAATTAAATATTAATTAATTAAATTAATTAAATTAATTAAATTAATATTTAAATACACAACAATAATGGTAAGAACTGTTACACTTATATGTGCTTAAATACAAAAGATGTAAACAAAGCTCAATTTATTATTATCAACGTAAAATTAAAAACAAAAATTAAAAAACGATCAAAAAAAAAAAACATTCAATATTATTAATAAATTAAATTAAATCTCCGAGAGCTAATGGTATTTTATAAATTGCACATATAAATATACATATAGAAGTGTTATTTCAATAATATTATATAGCTTGGAATATAGTATCAATCCCTTTCCATTTCACTTATGACATGAAGAGCATGTACGATGAAATTCACACATATAATAAATATAATTATTATATACACGCAATTATTTATCAAGTACGTATATTAAACAAAAAAAAAATATTAATCATTTTTTTAAACTCTTATATAAATTTTCTCCTTGGCAATAATAAAATATCGGCGTTATTATTATCATAATTATATTTGAAATTGATAGTTTATGAATGTTTAATAATTTTCATACCGCAATGATAGGTAAAGTGTTGTCCCTTATATTATTAAATATATACTTTCGATACTTATATGAGTCCCATTTTTTCCACTTGAGTTAATATATCTCACCACTATCGCTTTATTTAATTTCCACTTTCTAGTTCAATAAACGTCCATCGACAATTTCCCGACACGAATGGATAAAGTTTTCTTTTTAAAAATTTTCAATGATTAATTTGATGTATGTATTAATGTGTTTATGTCCCATTATATTATATTGATATACATATGTACATGGATATAATTTATATAAATAATAAATAATAATAGTTTAATTTATGTACAAAAAAATTTGAAAATTTACATCATTATAAAATATTTTAATAAATAAATATACTTTTTATTTTTAATATTGTGAATGTTAGTTGGATAAAAAATGATATTAATTAATTTATAGATTTCATAAATAGAATGTGTGAGATAGATTATAGCACAGAGTAAAAGATACAAGGATATAATATCTTAAGTTTAAGGTATGGTTAGTTGAATTTACCTGGATATATTAATAAAATATATCAGTATTAAATTACTGGAGTAGCATGAAATTGTGAAGAGTATCACAAACGTATATTATTTTTGAAGCTTACGGTATATATTATATGAAGACGTATACATAACTGATGTTCCACAAAAGCGCATCATATGATACATCAGGAGTATACATACAATGTACTTTTAAATTTAATATACAATAAAATTATAATTTTATATAATCTAAAATTTATTATGATTCAAAAAAAATTCTAGTGTACAAAAATATGTAAAGAATATTAATTAATTTATTAAAGAAATAATTATATTATTTTTGTATTTATTTATTACATATAAATATTTTTTTATTTATGCTTACCAAACAATATCAGCAATAACCACTTTGTGAATATTTTCATTTTGTTTTACGTTGACTAATTCCTTTTTTTTTTTTCTCTTGAATATAACTTATTTGAACGTTTATAAAAATTACTTGAAAAATAAACTATTTAATTGCACTAGTATCAATAAATAAAAACAATTAATTGAAGTCATGAAGAAAACAAATCGTTCATTGTTGAAAAAAAATTTTATAAACTATTTAGAATTAGTAAAAAAAAAAAAAATTGGATTTTATTTTATCACGCGAACAATTGAACACAATTTAAAACTCAGAGTGATGAAATGTATAAATGTGAGAGACCTCTCGTTGTTGAAACCACTAATATCGCTGAATATAGCCTAATGAGAAAATCGTCAAGTACTTGTATAGTACTCCCATACAGTATAACTGGCCCCACCATGGTGCCCCTGGGGTCTGGGCCTTCACTGCTTCACTTGGCGTGGTACAGTATAGTAGTCAAGATACGCACGTTCATATTATAAAATTCTAGAGAAGGTGCTGTTGACCCACTCACACAAATCTATAACGGTACAACGTTGTACGGCATATGAAAATTTATTGGTAGGGATTGGTGAATTGTTATATGCGTGATTCAGAGATTTCATCAAGGAAGAGGCTCGAATCATTGCAATATCCAATATAATTTAACAAATTACCAAATTAAATAATCATTATATTAATTTAATATTAGAAAGCCAACTGATGATGGTAATTTATCAAAGATAATTTGGGACAACAAAAGAAAATTGAGAAGAAAAAATTATTTCTTACATTTATATTGTAAATTTTGGAATTATCATTCACGACATATATTGTATTAGTGATTCCACTATTGCAAATAAACTTTTCAATCCAATGAAGTATTAAAAAGAGGAATTGAAAGAATTCTAACGGTATATCAGTGCTAAATGGATCAATTTTTCATTATATTTATGATGATTTTGATAATTGACGACATGACGACATACCGATACTTTCACATAATTCTTTATTATTTTATTTTTTATATACGCTATAATTCATGAACAAATTACAGAGAGAATTAAATATATGGAAAAAAGAAAAATTCTCAACTAGAAATCAAACCAAAAACAAAGAAAATTAAATAATGCTATGTTATACTAATTGTCCCAATTATAGTTTGTATGACGGTTGATAATTAACAGAAATATAAGTTACTTTTTTTTTTTTTTGCCACCACTTTTTTTCATTGAATTAGAATTATTTTGTTTTGTAATATCTCCTTTTTTATCATCCATCACCGCACAAATTTCATTATTACTTTTATTCTCCATATGCTCATGACTTGATGCGATTATAGAATTTTTAATTTCTTTTTCTACATTTTCTTTTTTTTCATTTTTATCTTGAGCACATTCTTGTTCTTTCAACTCAAATTGACTCAACGCTGCTACTATATTATTAACCTCATGGATGTATTCATTTTCACAAAATTGATCACTTATATTACACTGAGCTTTACCACAAATGGTTTGATTTTCATGTATTGTTGGAGTAGACGACAATTCATTGGGATGAATAATATTACAATCATCCAATTTATTTTCGTCCGCAAGCGATGTTGATCTTCTTTCAAGTTCTTTCACCTCATTCATTGATATTTTAATCTCTTCACTATTTTGTTTTTCATTATTCATTTCATGGGAATTATATTCTTCTACAACGGATTCTATGACATTGTTGTCTTTGGGAATTTTATTTTCCTCGCTTGTTTGAGCAATTAATTCCGTATTTATACCGACATCAGCATCATTTTTAATATCTTGAAACCCACTTAGATTATTCGCTTGGTCTATTACAGTTAATATTTCGGATTTCTTTGTTTTTTCTCCACTCGTTTCATCTGATGAACTTTGTAATGGTGATAAATCATTGTTGAACTGTTGAGAGTCAGCAGTTAATTCCTTGATTTTTTCATTATCAATATTATGAATTTTCGAATTATCATTAGCAGACGACGTTGCAGTCGTGCCATTTACCGCACGCAATTGTGCTAATAATTCAGCACGTTCACGCTGGAATGCTTTACATAGTTCTTGTAATAATGACAGTTTATGAGTAAGCTTTTCCATTTCAGTGTCTCGTGTTTGTTTATCTGATGCCATTTCTAATAAAGCCGCATGACTTTTTTCCCAACGTTGTTTCCACAAACTTGTTTCTTTTTCCAATTTTAAAATTTTTTTAGACATCTAAATTAAGGAAAATATTAAAATATTATAAAAAACTTGAGAAATTTCAAATATATTATTATATTATTACCTTTTCCATCTCTTCATTAAATCCACTAAATAGTTCATTACTTTTAGTTAAAGCATTTTGAAAATCATCGTATTTTTCAGTATACATACTGATCTGACTTCTCAATCCAACTTCTGTTGCTTGTAATTCGCTTATTTGTACTTGATATTCCGTTAATTTCTGAAAATTAATATAATTGAAATGAAATTTTAATATATTATTGAAAATAAAGTTTGGAATTTACAACTTACTAATAAAAGTTGTTGTTTTTCTTTCAAAAGAGACTCTTTTTCTGCAGTCATTTCCATTTTAATCGTTGCCATTTTAGCATCCGCCAATTGTAATTCTAATTGAGCTCGCTGACGTACTTTTTCCAATTGTTGTTCGCTCAATTCGACACGCTCACGAACAGACTTTATTTTCTCTCTCATTTCTAAATTTTCTTCTCTCATTTTTGTATTTTTTTCAGTATTTTGATTTGTCAACGTGTTCATTTCAGCAAAAGCACTCTGAAAAGTTGCTGAGATTTCCTTTCTCTTCTCTTCTTCTAATCTTAACTTCAGATCAATTTCTTCTTTTTGTGCTTTATTTAATTTTTGCAATTCACGACATAAATTCTCAAGTCGCGATCGTGTTAAAACAGCTTTAGAACGTTGCTGTTGACATTGTTCATTTTCCTGTTGCAATTTAACTATTCTACCTTCTGCCATTTTATTTGCCATCATCAATTTACGATTCGCATGCAGCGTCTCGGAATATTTCTCACATACGGCTTTTAATTTTTGTTCAGGCGATTGACTTGATTTTAAAATTTCTGCCATTTCAGTGCCATAAAGAAACGTTGCATCTTTTTTCTTTAGCTTTGAATGCTTCTTAGTTTGAACAACACCAACTACCTATAAAGAAATAAAATTTTTATTGAAATTATAAAGTGAGGTTAGGGCATACCAATGAACGAATTTTTATTATTAATCCATGTTATTACTTACGTCTTCATCAGAAATAGGTGGTGCATTTCTCAATACAGTATTTAATACTTCTATACTCTCTTTATCAAGATCCATTGATTACTTTAAACAATATAACATAACAAAATACAATTATTTGTTTAGAACAATTCCGTGATTGTCATGAGAAAATATAAACGTAAAATACATGTATTACACATAGATATTTTATAATATATAATATAAAACAATACAAGTATACAACTACACCAGAAATCACTTTTGTTTTGTGTGTAGTAACTAATCACACTTATAGTAAATATGCATATGTATACAGATGTTTATAAGTGTTTTTACCACAAGGGGGAAAAGACGGAGAAAGCAAAAATATGTTGTATTTTTTAAATTAAAAACTCACCCGATATCAATATACCGACATGTGATAAAAAATTTCATATTTGCTTGAAAATTCAAACCAAACGTGCACAAAATTTAAATATTATTATTTTTTGTTTATATACATATTTACAGAAATAAAATTAAATAAAAATAAATATTTTAAGCAAAACACAAATAATACAATTATTTTATAATATTAATATTTTATCTTTAACTTATATAAAAATAATTATGCATTCTATAAATACAATTTTTTTATTGTATATAATATGAATATACATACATATATATAATTACCTATGTATATACATATGTAATTTGTTTATTTATATACTACTAAAGCTCTTTGATCATGAATTGAATATAAAAATATGATAAAAAAAGGTGCGATTGTTTCTTCTAATAAAAAAGATAATATATTTATTCTTGAATATTAACATAAGATTTGAAAACTCGATCACAAACTAATGTTATAACTTGAGAAAACCCTGCCGCGTAATCATCTTTACATATGTTATTTATATAACAATATATATTTACATTTATTAGCTTAAAAAAAAAACATTGTTATGAAATATAAATATATATATATGTAGATATAGGTCATGTATGGTGATATAGACAAAATAGATATATTTTACCTTGATGAATATTAAAAAATATAGATGCGAAGGAATGAACAAAGATGTATTGTTGGTTGTCCACAGTGTATTGGACACACAGTCTATGTTAGTCGCTTCGAAAGCTCTTGGTGAGGGTATATAATAAGTTATTTTGGGAATAGATGTATGTACCTATCTGAAGTTGGAATCGTTGACGTTGGGAACGACCGCGCGAGAGCGACTTTCGAGATCCCCATCAAATCACCTATTGTACACAAATGTATATATATTATATATAAGTATTTATCCAAAGGTCAAAGCAATATTAAGTCAAGGGGAAAATCTATGGACATAATATTGTTTAATTATAAGATATCTGTATGCTCAGAATAATTATATATGTATGTATAATACATATTAAAACGAGAATCAAACGCAATTTTTATAGGTTATATTTTGTATGCATACATAAATTTCAAAATAATATATTTGTTTATGGAAAAATACACTGAAGCAATTTTATTCCCTTTAGTACGTATATAGTTCGTTGATAAAGTAACAATAGTATTTGACTTGTTGATTTGTTGATAAAACTTTATATCAATTTATAATTATCGTCATATAAATGCATGTGCGCTTATTTGGAATTCACTCTATGTGAATTATATACAATTACAGTTTGTGCCTCTAATAAATTACTGCATATATCATTCTTTTGTTTATTCTTTTAACCATGCAGTTGCAATTGACAATGCAAATCAGGTTCTCAGGTGAATATTTATAACATTATGGCAATGTACATGATTATAATATGATGAAAAATAATTAATCCACTGCGGTTTGTGCGTCAATGATTCTATTATGAAATATAAAATATTATTTTATTTCCTTTACCAACTGAAAAAAAAAATATGTATTTAGTAATAAATAAAAATACTTGTATTGATGTATATTTATTTGTCTGGTTCCGGTTTCCCAATTGATTATTTTTTCTTTGCTTTTGAAATTATAATTAGTTCACTATGTGATTCAAAGTAGCATTGGATCATTGGATGTATTTTTTTCACATGAGTTTTAAGACACGCATGCGCAAAATCAATTGCGCATCACCGCGAAGAGTTCAACAATACGTGTGCTAAAACGCACAATGCGTATAAGGTCAGTATGTGGTTTTTTTTTTCTTCTTTTTTATATGAAGAAACAAAACTCGTAACGATTGCATGATGAAGTGTTAGTCACACGTGAACAAGTTTAGTCGATACATCTGTACTTGAAATATGTAAACCATAATTATTTCTACTAATTCAAATTAAATAAACATTTCTTCTATACTTATATTATTACATATCTTTCATAAATTTCAAAAAAACAAAAATATGTATACATTCATAAATTTTATATTATAATTAAAATTAACAATATTCACTTATAATTATTACTGTCATGAAGTACCAATGCATTTCATTGCTAATAATATGTACGTATAAATCACTGAAATAATATGAAATATTTAAAATATATAAAAATTTTATTGTAATTATTATAAAACTTTGAAAATTAATTTTAATATTAAATAATGTCATAAATTATTTAATTGTTTATAATTGAAATTAAATGTTTTAGGAGATTATAGAAATCTTCGAGGATAATTTCTATAATGGCAATTTTAAATAACATCACTACTTCAATTATGAAAATAAATGGAACTACAATTCCAATACGACATGTGACAATTTTTAGCCAAATTGTTTTGACACTTGTTTACGTTTGTGGGATCATTGGTAATATTGCAGCATTGATCACTTTGTTTCATCGAGACAAGGTTAGTTATTAAATACTCACTGTAATAATTATATTATTTTTTTAAAAATTTTTTACTTAAAAATCTAAATGTGATTTTTATTTTAATATTTTTTTCTTTTTTCACTGTTTAGAAACGCAATAGAAAACATTCGTTAATGTTGAGATGTCTCGCTACGAATGATTTGATCGCACTAGTAGGAATGCTTATACAAATGAATATAACGATATATTTTGGTTCTGTAGCATCAACACGACTTTTTTGTTCGATGAGAATATTGTGGCGTCTATTTGGTCTCTTTAGTGGATGTGTAGCGATTGTCATGGCAGTAGATCGATGGTTGGCATTAACAAAGCCATTTGTTTATCAAAAGGTATTATATAATTATAAATATAATATATATTATAAATAATATTCATATCATAAATATCCTAAATATATTTATTGTTAACTTGACAGAAAGAAAAAAAGTCGTATTAAATATTAGAAGGAAATTTTCATCCTATGACGAAGAATTATTATTTATCTCCATTGACTATATTAAAAAAAATTATTTCTCTTTATTATAGTTTATGTATATATGTTTATATACATAATAAAATATCTTTATAGACACGAATTTCATTTTTACAGCCGATAATTTGACTATCGTTGTTTGAAAATAATTATTTTTAAATTCTTTTAATACAAAAAAACTCAAACAAATATTTCAAAATTGAATACAATATTTTTTTCTGTCCTCACAGATTCATACTTTTATTTTATGGATCATTGTTATCGGTATAGGTCGTCATAGGGCATGTAGACGTGATAGAAATCACGTATTCTGACGTACACAAATCAAATTCATATACAGCTGCTTATATATCTAAATAAATAATTATTCAATTTATGAAAATATGATGAAAATTATATTGTAACATTTGGCATGTAATATATGTAAAATAATCTATAAATTTATCGTTTTTCATAAACTATATTTATTATTTTAGCGTGTGTCGTATCATATAATAGTTCGATGTATGATAGTGCTTTGGATTGCAACATTGAGCTTGACGACTATGCCTTTATTTGGTTTTGGCTTGTACTATGAAAATGGAAAGTGTATTCGCTATCGAGAAGCACGCAAGCTCGCGGATATTGTATATGCTTACATATGGTGCACCTATGGTATACAAATAATTATTAATAATGAAAAAAAAAAAAATCATTTGCTAATATATTATTCTCATTATTATATTTGTTTCATGTTTTTATTTTCAATATAAACAGGAACATTACTCTGTTTGTTAATTGTTATTTGCAATTTGGGTGTTTCGAGAGTACTTAAAAAACTTGGTCGATATGATGGAGCACTGAGACGAGTTTCTCGTGCTTCTTCACGTAATAAACTACCAAAACTATTAATCAAAGAAAATATTGCATCGTCTCAATCTATTGCAACAGTTGAAGAAAGAGCATTTGCACGACTCATGTCCATTCTATCGATAACATTCGTTATTTGTTGGATGCCACAAATGGTGAGTAATATTTATAATATGATAATCTATCTTTCATATTAATACACAAAACAAAAAGTTAAACATGCTCATCAAATAATTGTAATAATTCTATACAGTTATTCATTGTATTGCAATTGAAATTGTTTGATAAAATTGCAATATAGAAAAAATGTCACGTAGGAAATTCAATCGTTTATCAATGCATCGTTATAATGTATAGTTGCAAATTGTTTGTGTGTATGTACATGTATGAAAGAATTACAATTAAATATCCGGTGGCCCCGTTCATTTGAATAAAAATTTAGATGCAAATATTTATTTAATTTCAAAGCTGATGTAAATGTAAATCTAAAAACAAAATTAATTTATAAAATTTACAGATTGCCATACCTTTAGAGCAGTATAATTTACAACTTCCAAAGAGCGAATGGTTAATAAAAAAATGTATTGGAATATTTTATAAAATCGCTGACATTCTTCTGTGTCTTCACTTCACTTTGGATCCGTATATTTATGTGCTTTTACACATACGCAAGTCTCGTACACCAATCATGAAATATTTATGTGGAATTTGTGTTACAAACAGAAGCCGTACCAGTTCATTTGCCGGTTAGTTTATTCAACTCACTGCCACTGTATAAAATATTATTCAAGTAATTAATTAATTTATTTATTGATGGAATAATGTAATAGCCACTTCTGGATCTCATCATCATGATCACAGTGGCGGTGTATCAACCCCACTTACTGATTTACCGTCAACGCCAATAAACGACGAAATTGAGATTCATCACATGATTATATCTTATGATAAATGAACAATTGTTATGTTCAATAACATAAAGAGAACTCGTGAAATCGGTACGTTTATTTGAATTAATCTTGCAATTTCATTCAATATCTTCTTTTAAATTTTTTTTTTTATTCTGAACCATGATTATTTATATGTTTAATGACTGATAGTTTTACATTTTTTTATTCTATATGTAACAAATGATATTTAAACGACTCGAATTATTAATCTCGAACAAATAACAAATTAATACTGATAAAGTAAAATGATGAATAGTATTTGAATTCATTTTGACGTATACATACATACTACTACAACTATTTCATTCATTAATTATTCGGCTATGGATGCCTATGGCCGCTGTTAGCAGTTAAAGGGTCAAGATTTTCGTTTTTGATTGAAGTTAATATTTTATTTGACCTTGGGGTATCTAGTCAATATGAATTAATGAAAAAATTCGTAAGTGTAACAATATTTTCTACAAATTCATTTTTATATTTATAGAGGTAGGAAAAAAATAATAACTCAGTAAATATTACGTGTAATATCGCTATACATTTTTTTTCATATCAATTGATCATCTGGAACACAAACAAGGTACACTCGTAGTTGTTATTCAATATGAACAAATAAATCTATCGTTTGTATTTGTTTAATGAACGAATACGTACGGAATTCGATATATATTCCTTCTCACACAAATTATAAATAGTTATGAACGTTTCTCAGTGTTTATATGATGAAAATATTTCCATTTTTATTGTTTATAATTATACAAAAGTCGCTCATATTTATTTATTTATCTTTGTATTGTCTCAATTGTGATACACTTTTTTTTTCTTAATCATTTTACTTGCATTGTATACGTATATTGTAATCCAAATAAAATTTGTTTGTAACATCCGTCATTACTCTCTACGCACCATTTGACGTGGAATAATTTCATTACTTCATTTAAATAATTTTTTGCAAAAATCTATAATTTATCGTAAATTTCTCCGAAAATATATTATATTTATATATCATTTATAGTGAATTATTTTTTAATTAGATTGATAACAAATGTTAACAATCAATTAGATCATTTAACTGACAATCAATCAGTATATAAATAAAATAAAACACGTTAAATAACAAATAATATTCATGGTGCGATAACAATGTTTACATGCGCTTATAATTCTCCATTAATATTTAAGCATATACATTTATCGTCCTTCATTAATGTTTAAGAATCTATTATAAAATTGACAACCATTGCACCAATTTCTTTCAAATGAGCTTGTATATTTGAAGAAAATTGAAAAAAAAAAAAATCCATTAAAAAAAGTGCTTTGCTATTTATCAGTAAAAAATAGTAAAACGATACGTTTGAGCAAAAAGAAAATTTGCATTCTCAAAAGCTCAATACAATCAAGTGATGGGATTTGTTGAACAACTATTTTTGTGAATGATAGCTGTCAAATAAAAATTTTATATTATATATATATAAATAGATTCTTGGAATCATTTATCAATTTGCATTCAGCAAAATCTACTTGTATATTTCCACGAAACATTTATCCACGTATCATGTTTATGTTTTAACTGAATCATTTGCCATGAGCTCATCTGCGAGCTATTGATTGGAATCTCAAACCCTCCACAATAAAAGATGATTCGTTGAGTCTTCTCGTCCCGCTTGAAGTTCAGTCGACGCTTGAGGACCACGAAAATCTTCATAACCATCGCCACCAGAAATAACTAAAAGTTTCATTCGATTCATATCATTTTGCGGTTTTTTACCGGTTTTTAGTGAGTATCGATTTGGATCTGAATTCTGTTTTGTTACTACTGGCGTTTCAACACACGTAAGAAAACGCACATGACCTGTATGACCATGTGGAATACCTAAACATAAAAATCATAAATAATAAAAATTATAAAAAAAAAATATGAATATTTTATATGTAAAATAATTTACCAGAAACTGGTGGTGGCTGTGGTAATCTCTGGGTGGACGATTTAATGTGGGGAATGGGTACGGTAAGAAGAACACCTGCGCTCGTGCCAATCCACAAAAGATCATTGCACGATAAAAGTGCAGTAACGCGAAGACAAGCAGCTTTATGTTGTCGTATTATATCATCGCAACCTGCAGCAGATATAATAATTCCGTTAAAATAAACTTCTATGAATTTTTTTGTTGTAATCATTTGATTATAACTTTAACCTAAAATTATAAATATATATTTTTTCTTTTAAGATTTGATACTTACTGGCAAGCATTTTTGTTATAGCAGGCGCAATATTTATTTCAGTTAGACATTCGTAAGTGTTGGCGTGAAATAGCCGGAGAACTGCGCTATTATGAAGTGAAATCCAAATGGCAATACCACCTGAAGCTGTCATACAGGAAACTGGATGAGCACTATCTCCACTTATATTTAATGTATGCTCGATTTCTAATGTCATTGTATTTATGATTTTAATAGTATTTTGACAGCTACACCATAAATTACCAGAAACAGGCACCATTTTCGTTACAGGAGATGCCACTGTGCCAACAGAAATTATGGTTGGATCCACAGTGTTCCATCCACCTAAAATAAATTTTATTATCATATTTTTATGTATTATGTATGAAAAAAAATTTATAAAAATATTATTTCTAATATTATTTCATTAATTACCATGTTCACGTACGTAAACGCTAATATCACCATTAGCCAATGCAACAAATACTTTATTATCTAAATATCTGCAACATAAAAATAATATATATAAAGTGTACAAAATTATTTATTAATTAAAGATTTTATTTAAAAATTATTTACATGATTGAATAAACGCTGCTACCATGTTGAATATTAACTTTATTCTTTTTGATTCGGATATTATCGGTACAATTGTATACGTGAATGCATCCATCTTCAGTTCCCAACCACATTGTTGATTGATTAATATCCTCTTCTGCTCCACCGTCTATACTTGACAATTCACCGCAGAGTGAACCACCACTCATCGTATCAGCACAAGGAATGTTATCAGAGTCGGAATCATCAGAACTCGAGCTGTTATTGTTACAAGAAAATTGAATGTACGTCCATTACACAAAGAAATAATCAAACTTAATACATAATAAAATAAATATATTCATTTTACGATATGACATAATTCGAGCCATTACTTTTATTGTATAATTTTATATTGAACTATATTTTTCATTACCTATCCAATTGTATATTTCCACCCCCTGCAGCTGTCTCCTGGCTCAAATTGTCAGCCTCACTTTTAGTGATATCAAATTCGTTGTTGTTGCTTGTACTCAATTTAGAACTGAAATATATTGAATAAATGATAAAAATGAAAAAAAAAATGATAATATATATATTTTCGGGTTCATTTCATTGGCCCAACTTTGAAATAAATATATAAATGGTCAATTTAGTATAACGAAACCATGATAACATACTCAGACAATGCAGCAGGAATCCCAGCAACGCATAGTATTCGTGCATTGCAAACACCATTACATGAAGTGACTTGTGGTGGCTCAGGATTGAGATTTAATACACATACTTGGCCAACGTATCCATCACTATTACATACCCAAACGTCACGTGGGCCTTGACCGTTTGTGATTGTCGGTGCGGCACAAGTGAATTGAAGTCCGGCACGAGTTTTTTGAATTGGTAATGGTCCGATAAATTCAGGACATGGTCTTTTATCAGCTGATAAAGCTAATTTATGTTTAGCTTCGTTAAAACTCTCTTCCCAATTAGCTCTTTTGTCAGGTTTTGTAAACATCACTGATATATTTTCAATACCAGACCTGAAATAGTTCATATTACAGAAATATTTTTTTCTGATTAATTCAATAATAATAAATAACAAAGAAATATAATAAAGTAGATAAAATTTTCAAAAATTTGTTACATAGTACTTTTTGAACTAATCATATCTTACGTGGTATTGAAGGTAAGTTCTAAACATGCCAACTGTGAATGCACAGCATTACGTTCAGCTAATTGGCGTTGAGTTTGTGTGAGTAAATCTTTAATAAAATCTTCTAGATGATGTTTTGCACCGTGCAAAGTTGCAGCAAGTTCCTGAAGTTGACACAATGTTGAACAATCTTCTCTCAAGTGATCAACTTCTCGTGCCATTCTTTTCAAATTTTCGTCTTTCGCTAATAATGCAAACAACTTAATATATTTATTTATTCTCATTATATGTATAAAAATATAGTCAATATATAATTCTTTTACCTTTCATAACTTCTAAATCATCCAGGGAAATCCGCATTAATAATTTATATTTGTTAGCTTCGAGAAGACCGACTAAACTATTTGGGCACGAACTTCTGAAAAAATTTATGCGTATACATGTTATTAAATTTTATTTTTATTAAATCGAAAAATTTATTTTTATGTACTAATAAATTTATATTGCATTTACGTCGATGGTTTTCTTATTGTTCCACTCCGTCGCTTGATACTCGTAATAACAAGAAGGTCAGAAAATAAAAAAAGTGCTCGCTCTTTTCGGGTTCCTTGATTAGTAGCAATTGTGACTAAGTCATGGCGAATAAACGATCTGAAATCAATGGTATTATAATTATCTATCAAAACATGTTTAAATAAATCATTTTGTTTTAATTATGAAGGGAAATTTACCTATCATTTGTAACTATTCCTGCCAGCCCTTCTACTAATGATTGAACTTCTTTCAATGTCGTTTGCTGCTGCTCCCATTCAAGTGATTCGCGTTCAGTGCAATTAATTTTGACCACAAGCTCATGAACTTCACGTTGTGCCACAGTTAATAAATCATAATCTGGATGCGTTGAATCTGTATTTTCCAATAATCGTTGAATGAGAAGTTCATACCTTGGTATTTTTTGTACCGGTTTAATCAGTAGCTGATCAAGTCCAAGTTTTCCCTTGTGTTCTCGTTCCATAGTTTCGAGAAACCGCACAAATGCTGGCTTTCCTTGACATATTTTGATAGCCTTTTTAGCTGATTTCCAATTGTCAAGAAAAAGTGTATATGCTTCAAGAACAACTGGTTTTGTGAACTAAAACGTATAAGATAGACAACTACTTGGAAAAAAAAATATGAAAATTTTTATTTTTTAAAAATACTTACAACATCGAGAAATACATCGCCTATTGTTTGGTGCAACTCCCAAGTCTCTAATCGCTTTCTTAACTCTTCAAGAAATATTTCGTGGTGGCTAAGAATAGCTGGAATCTATTGGGAAAAAATAAATAAATAAATAAATATCAACTTTTTTGTCGTGAGTGAAAAATTAATTAATTATAATGTAGATACTGTATTGATTACTTGATAAAAAATTTCATCGACTGTTGTAGACTCAACCAGACCAGAATTTTCTGGACTCTTTAGTGGCTGAAAATATTTCTGAAACAAGCAAAGTTTTTTTTTTATTCAAAAAAATTTTTTTTTAATTTTAAATGATTTAATTAATTTGGCTCTACTTACATATCAATTGAATAAATCATTCAAAAGTACATAGAAATATGAGATTTGTAAACTTAAAGTAAACATAAATCTAGTGCATGTCTGGCAATGTTAACACATTGAATTCCATATTATTTCTACAAATTAATCGGATATACACAAATCATTTATTGGTCTGTATTCATGCGCACAAACAACAAATTTTTTTTAACGTAATGGCTAAGATGACGTGTAAGATTTAATAGAGCAGAAACCATTAAAAATATTAACAACAGGTTAGGAACATAATCATTGTTCAAAGACACTAAATTTCTGACAATAATATTTACAAACAAATAAAAAAAAATCATTCTATTTATATGAAGAAAAACAAAGTAATAAATAATAAAAACTGTTGAAGCATGCGCACAACTACATCAGTAGAATATTTTACTAAGATATAAAATATGCTATCACACACTCCATATGAATAAAAATATTAAAGGAGAAGCTTCAAAAAGAAAATTGAATTCATAAACTAAACAAATAAATAATACGAAAATTTTATTTACTCACATTGACTAGTGTTTGAAGTGCCTCGACATACGATCGTTCTGTGTCGTAGAGCTCTACGACTACATGTGTTCTCGTATCCTGGAATATATTGAATGGAGAAAAATATTGAGAAAATATTTAGATAAAGATGAAAATTTGTGTCAAAAGTGCCTGTTAAATTTAAACCAGATTAAATGTATCTTCATTCATTCTAAATGCACATTATTGTAATAAAAAAAAACTCGTTAACGAATCATATATGTGGTTGCCAACTATGGAAATGATAAATATAATAAAGATATTAAAAAAAAAGTGACACATCTGTCAGTGTATCTTCCATTGAAATGACGCGTACCAAATGTGAGTGAATAATCGGAAAATTTTTGTAGAAGTCAATATCTTTCATGCCCTGATTTGCAGTGAATTTATTTCTCATTTCAGAATCACTCAATGAAAACATAGTCCAAATTATTCAATGAATTATGAGATATTGCGCCAGCATTTCGTTAAAATATATTTAACACATAACAAATGAATAAAAAAAAAACACTCAATAAAATAAACTAGACACTTTTTGTTAGCTGCATTAAAATATAATTGAAAGATAATATAAAAATTATTTCTACGAAGATGGACTCTGTGTATTTTGATTTATGTGAGTTAACATTACAATGTGGCAGATTGCAGTAATAGATAAAATTTTCCACGATGAAATTCGCAGTAGCACGTGCAGCATACAAACTTTCATAATGGTCACGTGTAATATCAATCCACGTGCACTAAAATTTTTTTTATTTCGTTTATATCCGTATGACGTCAGTGCGCTGACTAGTTGGGGAATGTGGTTCATTCATAAATCGAAGTGAAAGAGTAAAAGAAGCATAAAAAGATAAATATAAAATAAGAAAGAAAAAGAGTAAAAGGCAAATATTATTTTGCAACACACAAAACTAATAAAATTACAAATATTATTTATCTTCTTTTCCAATTTCATCCCAGCATAAAAATAGTAAGTAGACAATCTTACATTTCGTTGTACCGGTGCTCGCGCAACTCTCTCAGACGAGCCGCGAAGTAATTCGGCTAAAAGTTCCGGGCTTGGTCCGGACAAACCCTCAAGTTTACTCGGACTTGATGTAGTCCGATGATGACATGATGTTAATAATTCGGAATTACTATTGGAGCCAGGGCTGAATGACAAATTCGCCGAGACTTTTCTCTTCAATCGTAAACTTTCATCCAATGCAATATCCGTTGTCCTTGGCTTTGCCATTTCTGCTTCCAACATTTGACCATATGGACCACGAAGCGGCCGTTTGCTGTACCTAAATAATAATTTTTGAAAAATATAATTAAAATATTATATTATACAAATATAAATATTCACATTAGTTATGCAAAATATAAGACATTTACCTTCGAGGTACATGACCCTCACAGTCTGACACATCACTTAATGTTGTTGGTGGATCATCCTTTTCCTCGCTACTTTGTGCTGATAATTTATTTCGATCATTCTCCGATGGTTCAGGCCATTGAGTGATATACACGCCCTTTCTTCGTTTACTTGTATCACCACGGTATCTACGAATTTTCCCTGATGGCGTTGCTGACGCCACCTCAGATGACAGCGTTTCACTTGGTACTTTGCTCACCTCACTCGCTTGACTCAACCTTGGATCCTCAGGTGGCGGTGTAATAATTACTTCATGCAATTCAATTTGATTTTCTACATAAAAACAATTAATAATTCTCAATCATTTTATAAACTTTCAGTTTATAAATGCATTTCATATTTATAAAACCATTACGAATATTTTAACCTCTTGACTCTGCTTCATTGGCATTTGTATTTGCGATTCGAGATATATTATTTTCCAACGTTGAAATAGTTGTGCCAGTAATATCTGACACTAGATTAATGTGCAATTCTTGATTATCAGTTGCTGATGGTGGCTCGGGACTATTGAGTGGACTTGACGTTGTCAAACTGTCCGAACCATCGCTTCGCGGTCGAGATTGTTCCAAAGTTATTTGTGTTACTCCAAGACCTTCAACTGACCCTACAGCACTATCAACACTAGGTGTTGACGTTCGAGGACTTTGCGGAAGTTTCGGACTATTTTGCGGTGCAAAAACATTTATATTTGTTGATGCTGCTGTTAATGTTGTTGTTGTTGAGGTAGTAACTGTTGTTGATGTTGTTGTTAAATCGCTACGTCTTCGTGGCAATGTACATGCACGTACATCTTTTGATTCTAAGCAATTTGAATTTATTGGTTGAGTTCTGTGACGATTCCCTGATTGTAAAAGATGATAAAAATTATAGAAAAAATTTTAAATTAGATGAATGAAATTGAAAATAATAAATTTATGAAAAATGAATTATATTCATGATTGGCGCGTAATGTAAAATGAAGTTTAAATGACGCAGCAATTCATATAACACTTGAATACAAAGTGACGGGCGCATCGGTTCCAAGGTTTTAAACTCCAAAACACGTCGCATGTGCCAACGTTGTTATTTTGAAACCAAAGTATAATACTGTACTTTAGTCATGTTCGGGTAACAAATTTTGCATATTTGCCATCGTTATGACTAATTCTTGTTGTATGTACAAAATGATATGAAAAATATACAAAAAGAAATATCTGATGTTTACTATTAATATTTATATAAGAAAATATATTTTATAATGATAAAATAATATATTCAATTAATTTTATAATTTTATAAAATTAATTATCCCACAAAGAAAAGTCAAATTGCTTATATACTTTACCTCGAGTAAAGTCCACTTGGCCAAAGGATGCACTTCTAAACGGCACACCGGTCCGATGTAAATTCAGAGTTGATCGCCGCTGTTCCAATCTAGCAACCGCGTCTCTTGCTTCGTTAGTTAAATTTGTTGAATTATATTGATCATTTATACACTTTGAACTATCATTCAACATTGAATCACTGTATTGACGAAAATGTTTTGTTTCACTACATATATCACTTGAGGAACGTTTGGCCACACCATTATTGTCATAATTAGTCTCATCAACTACCAACACTGGTTCATTATTCATTCGCGATAACTCTCCTGACAGTGCATCGAAATTATTATCGATTTTATCATCATTATTATTTGTTATCAATTGATCATTTTCCCTACAATCACTATAGGTACTTTCACTATGTGCACGTGTCATTGAATTTGTTCGATTATGCTGTTGAAAATAATGCTGATCAGCAATACTCGAATTACTACATCCATCAATTGCATTGCATGCATGATTACGTGTTGATTTGTTAGTATCAATGTTGCTTTGATCATCTTGTACCTGTTGAAAATTATGTGAGTAACAATAAAAATTATTGTATATTATCATAAGTTATTTTGCCAATTCTTTCATGTACTAACCTGATTAGACGCGTTATTACTATTTTTATTGTTATTATTATGTTGATTGTAGTGCTGGGTTAGTTCTGATGGCAATGGTGGTGGTGGTGGTGGTGGTGGTGATGATACGTGTAAACGAGATGGTCTTCTTGGAGGTGGTATAGGTGCTGGACTTTTTAATTTTTCTGTTAATTCACGTAAACGCTCAGCTTTGTCGCTGCGGGGACCAGAAGAGGATTTTTTGCAGCCTCCTCCTCCGCCCCCGCTCCATCGAAATTTGGGCAACCGATCCACTTCTGTTGTCGTTTTCTCCTGAAGTGCAATTTTGATAGCTGGCGATGACTAAAAATTATGAAGAAATTAGTAATAATTTTTTATCTAGATCCTTGTTTTTTTTTTTTTTTTTTTTTTGGTATTAATAAATATTAATAATAATATTCGTATGAATTTCAATTGAATAGTACATATTTCTTTGATTAGCCATTGATGTTGTGTGCTAATTAAAGTAAGTTTGGATACACTGAGAGAGCGCGCCACGAAGAAAAAAAGACGCATGCTCACGGCTCATCTTTAGTTTGGTGCACGATAAAAATAGGCAATCACAGCCATCTCGTAGTTGTCTCATTCTCTTTTAAATACAAACGAATATATAGACATATTAAGGCGCATAAAACACTGTGTATTGGTATGAATATTAATAAAAACTGACATCAAGGGATGAAGAAACATTTGTTCATATATCAATAACATCTCATGATGAGAGATAGAAGCTATAGGATGACGATTGAGTCGCGCATTGACGCGGACATTTTTACAAATATTTTTCAACTTCTCTCTTCGCATCACATCCAATCATTAAATATAGATGACTACTTGTGAGCATATATATGTATATATAGACCAAAGGTTATATGTATAGAACCAAGGTCTATAAACATACATTTATTCATATAATACATACATGTGAATACTCTCAATTACATTCTCCAGTCTATGGCGTTCCAAAAATCGTAAATACTTTTCCATTTATCACTGACACACCGATGAAATATTTATATTAATTATATAGATGAATTTTTATTTACATATTACTGGTATGATGAACGGAAAACAAAGTGAAGAAATAATACAACACTAAAATTTTTTAAAATATTCTATTAATAAAGAAAAGTTAAAAGAAAATTTTTGAGTACAAAAATTTGTTTGATGACGCACAAGAAAAATTATACCCGTTAAATATCGTTGATTGCATATTTATTATAACTACCTGAAGTTTGAGAGTTTGATGTTTGGTCCACTGGGCAATTTGTCGTGATACAGAGACAGTATGAACTACCGGAGCAAAACTAGAAGCACCAAAGACAACGTTGCCTGTGTCGACGGTGGACGATGATGCTGAGAATGATTGTGGCTGCTGGGTAATGTGGCTCCCAATTTGCAGCCCCCCGCAGTTATTATTAGCACTCGAGTTAGACTCAGTTTTGGTGGGAGGTAGCGAACACTGTCCTCCTCCACGGCTAACACTACCGCCTTTACCTTCTTCCCCCCGTTGTCCACCACCTTCTGCTTCATTCCGTTTAGCATCAATGTCAGCAATGTTGCCGATACTTCTGCTCAAGTTTGATGTTGCACCACCACCACCACCACCACCACCAAAACTACTGCGTGAATTCATAGTGGATGATCGGGATATTTGTGGCAGTGGTAAACGCGATCGTGCACCGATACAGCAGCAATCAGTCATATCTGATATCATATCAATAGTTACATTGTCCATTGATGTTTTCCCATCGTTTATTTGGGTTGATTGATCGCGGGATTTTTTTTCGCGACAGCAACCTTTTTGACGGCGATCTATTAAATTTCCTGTTACTCTTGATTGTTGCTTGATCTCCTGAAATAATTAGAACATTTAATTCATTTGAGAAAAAAAAACAAATGTTTCTTGGATATTTTGTATTTTTATTTGTTTAGATCAATTAAATGTTTGGAAATTTATTTCTGTGCAATAAAAATTATTTACCTGAGAAAGGCGAATGCCATATTTGGTTCCACCCAATACAACATAGCCGCTGTTTTTTTTTCCAGTCATTAGACGCGCTGCACCACCAAATCTTTGTCCAATGCCACTGCTCGTTTGTTCGTTCTCGACACCACCATCCCCGTCTCCGTCGACACGGGACATTCTTCATCCTTCTCTCACCCTGCAATATTGTTGAGAATACATTTTTTTAAACGAAACAATAACTATTTATATATGTATACTTAGATAAATAATTTTATTATTATGTGTATATCTTTCTGCATATCTCTGAATTCATATTATATATGCAGGAAATGGAGTTTTGAATTTCAGTCTCGTAATCGTAAGTTATGGTAAGTCGATATAAAAGTTAGAATGAAATTATTATATTACTCGTCGTGAGTTACCGAAATTATTTTCTGCAATAATATTGACTTGGATGTAAAAAAAAAAAATTAATTTTTCAAAAAAATCTATTAAATTTACAGTCACATATAGCCTTGAAAAAAAAAACTTATATAATATGAATGTCAATGAACGACATAAATTAATGTCGATTTAATTGGATTTATCTTTTATATTTCATATTTTAATCTACCATAAGCGAATGAATTCATTATTGAATTGGAAACTTTATCATTGATCAGTAAACATAACACACGTAAATTCACCTTTTATCGTTATTTACATATACATTATAAATTAAATCAAAAAAGAGAATAAATATAAAAAAGAAAGAAAAAAAAAACAATTTGTAGTAAATAAAAAAGAAATAATGAATAATACATTGAATAAATATTAATCGAAATAATAAACAAACAAAAAAATAATTAATGAAAGAAAGAAAGAGCTAATATTAATGAACTATACGATTAGAAAAAAAAAAAAAATCACTAACTTGTGAGCTCCGGTGAATCCACAAAGCTGCTCGAGTTGAAAACGACTGAGCGTCTGGTGACTCTGACAGTCTAGACTCTGGTGTATGTCGTATAATGGTGGTTTAAAACATAAATGTACAGTGTATATACACACGTATACGTACATAGCAAACACACCAGGGCCTGTTGAACCATACAACGCGACGTCGAGATTTAACTCATGGCTTACAACGAAGCACAGTAAAATATATTGAAGGAACGACGAGAAAGAGAGTAAGTAGAAAGGAGATGAAGCGTGAGAGAGAAATCAACCGGACTCGCAAGATTTGTGAGAACGTGTTAAACAGTGCTGAGACATGCTGAGAGAGACAGGAATATATGTACATGGTTAGTTGAATCCTGACTCCCCGACCAATGAACGAGCCATCTCTCAGATCCCTCTGAATGGCTGAATCTCCATTTTCCCTGCATCAACCTAATATTCATAAGAAAAAAATATATATTATTTACAGATATATATAAATAATAAAAAATAAAATGATGAAAGTAGAAAGAGAAAGTGATGGTACTGTTTATACGACATGTCATCCAATGATGATAGGATTAATTGGATTAGTTGCTCCAACTGGACCAGTTGTTCTAACATTCAGATGTAGTTATTTAGGTTTAGTTGAATTAGTTGGTGAAATTGTTGCATATACAGCAGTTGCAGGTCATTAATAGCAGAATGTTTTTTTTTTTTTCATTATTAATTATTAATTAATTGACAAATGTAAAATGCTTAATATTTTTTTTGTTTGTTTCTTATAATGATGTTTACATTTGGTTTGAAATGGAAAATTTTTGTTCGTGTCTGCTTTTGCATGATCATCACTTGAACTTGAATATTATATCATTAATTGAATTAAATAATTTATTTAAGAATTTTCGTTTCAGTTGCATTTCTATTGAATGAGTCATATTCATATAATATACCAACTCACTCCGATCTGCTTACTTGCCAGCTTCGAATGGAGTATATATGACTGGTATGTACGGTATGTATGTATGTATAGACACTCAACATGTAGAATGTTATAATATGAACATGTATAATAGAATAAAAGGACAGTATTTTGACGCCATATTAAAAATGTTATATACTGAATATTTGTGAGTTTTATATTATTAAAATAATAAAGAAAAATTAAAAAAAAAAAAGGTGAAAAGAATCGTATTGAATTTACAAAGCATTCTGGTTTAGAACCTCATAAACAAATGTATGTCCTACTGTTTTACATCTAGGAAAAATAATAGTTGTTATGTAATAGCAAGTTTGTATGAATTTGAATTTGTTATTGAACAGAAATTAAAAATGTCATCATTATACCTGCATGTATATAATATTATATACGTACTATATGTATGTTAAGAAGAATGATCTTGTAAACTTAGGTGTCAGGAATACAGTCAAATTGACTGCACAAAATAAATTAACAAATTAATCGGAGCCACATTGCGCATTTTTGTATTTCAAAAATGCCCGCGAAAATAAACATGTGTGTGTATATATATATGAGTTATATAAGAAGAATAAACTGTCCAGTGGTCATCACGAAAAATTTTACAGATTAACCTCACTTCTCACATGAAGAAGAATATTAATTTCAACTCTTTTTTACACTATTAACATGCACTAAACAATTATTTGAATAAGTAAAAGTCATGAGGAGCTATCGATTCTGCGGTTATGTTTATTGGGGTGTTTATTTCTAGTTAATATGTATTATAATGTGAAGATTTCTGAACCGTTCACAATTTCGAAATTTCCCGAAATGGTTGATTTCTTTTTACCCCACTGAAAAATAGTGATAAAAAAAAGATGATGTTATGTATATATGTATAAACGATATATTATTATGTAAGTGGAAAATATATAAAGAAATTTTTTTATTGAAAAGCGCGCCTCTATTCATAAAGTGGTAAAAGAAGAAAGCTTATAGCGTCATATTACTTTTAGGTTATGATACCAACATGAAATAACAGTAGGTTCCTTCTTTTTGGGTGCGGTTCAGTGTGATTCGGATCATCTGGATGATTAATTATTCTTTTATTTTAGTTGATAATTTTTCATACTTGTTTGTCTTGTTTTATATTTTTTAAAACAATATAATTTATTATCAAAATGCCGATAATTAATTCATGTTGGTCGCCAATTATATGGGTAAACGATGTCCGAACTGGAAGTAAAGTTATAGCATATTATACAATTGTAAGTGTCTTTCATTACTTGTGTTTTATAATCATAAAATATGTAATAGATAATACATGACTTAACCTATATTATCAAATTTTTTTCATAAATAATTTTATTTCAGACAATTAGTGTCGTACTAATTACATTAATTGCATATCAAATGTGCGGTGGTGATTCTACACAACTGTATAATCCACTTTTTGAAGCTGATGTCAGATATTGTAAGTTTATAATTTTTAATAATTATTAGTATTCTATTATAAGTAATATTATTTCAAATAATCAAACTAGTTATTGAATAACTACATCTAATGCAATTGTTAAACTTGATAAAATATTTTCTATTATTTTTATATATTACAGCTCTACAAGTCTGGGGATTTTTTTCTATAATTTACTTTACTGCAATGATTGCCTCAGCGATAATTATGATATTTGGTATCAATCAAGTAATTAGGGGTCTATTATTGCCCTGGCTGATCATATGGTTCATTACATGTGCCTTTCAATTGGCTTTTGGATTATGGTTACTTGGAGGATATTATATTTATGTAAGTTCATTAATAATATCGGATAAAAATGTTTTCTATAATATTTAATTATTAAATTACAGCTGCAAGTTGTCTTGTCGTGTCTCATCAACTGGCTCTGGATGGGATATAACGTAAGTATATTATTTTTCTTTATTTATAATCGTACAAATGTAAATGAATAAATAATGAATTTTCCTTTCTTTTTATTTTCAGTTTTACTGTTGGTTGTGTGTATTCTCTGCATACA
>JAQQBS010000004.1:6139272-6162688 GCA_030347275.1 Microctonus aethiopoides
TACCTTCCGTCCATTTTATATTTACTCACAATTCGTACATTTTCAATCGTACGTTATTTGTGTTAACACGTAATTATTACGTATAGTTATTTGAAAACTTTTATCATTTATCGTTTGTCAAAAATATTTTTTATATTTATATAATAAATAAATATTAACGATCGAAAATACGAGCTTGTCTCATTTTCTCAGTTGGAGTAAGTTCGCCAATCATTGAAATTTTCTTCTTGCATATATTCTTTTTATTATATTATATTCTCTCTTGCCTCTTTTATATTATAATTAATTTTCCCTTGTTTTATTTCATATTGGATCATTGTTTTCTCATTGTATACTCAATCTTGCCCGATAGTTGTAGCTAGGACATATAAAATTGATTAATTAAATAGTTGAAATAGGTATAAATCTTTTTAATAATATACATTAAAAATATTAGTCAGTATGGGAAACTTATTAAAATTTTGCATTAATTAGAAAAAAATCTTAAAAAATTATTTAATACAAATTTTGAGTCGATGATGATATGATATAAAAAATAATCCATATTATTACAAACAATAGCAAATTATTAGACTTTATTGAAATTGAATTAAATGGCTATTCCAATTGGATTAGTAATAACGTACTCATAACCAATCACAATGTCGCTCATCAGTATATAGTGTCGCCATGATATACATATGCATATAGTTCATTCGTATGTCTAGACGAGACACGAGTAATCTCGGGAGATAATATGTGTACATTGTGAACTGTTGGTTTGTACAATTGTTCATATTATATTTAATTCGCGGATATATATTCCGTTGATCGGTTCTTTTTATTTTACATATCTTACCCACATATGTACATAATATTAAAAACAAAAAAATACATTAGGAATATAAGAATGTTTAGTGAGTTTTTAACCCAAGTTTTAGGGAAAAAATGGCGGTATCACGGAAAAATTTGAGAACCGGCATTGTTTGTAATTGACCAGTAATATATACATATATACTCATGAGGTATGTGATACAGGTGGTTTTTGTATTTTTGTAATGAAGAATAAAGCCATAAAGTTTTATTTGGTAATTCGTATAGCATTATATTAAGATAATAAATAATATATACAATATACGTTCATATATTGTAATTTATCATTTATTTTTTTAGATTATTCGGGCAGCTTCGTAAAATTTTTATTCAATATTCGGTGAGTTAATATTTTATCAAATAAAATAAACTGTTATTTTTCTTCAACGTTCAAAATTTGTTTATTTTTTTGTTTACACAGTCGGTAACTTACCTATTGCTGGTATTATGTTATGTGTCATCTCCAACGTTCTTTAGAGCCTTTATATATTATATTTTGTATAAATATTTATAATAAATATAATATATATAATCAAGTTTACTCTTTAATTTCGGATACTACTAATAAAGTTTCTGAAAAACAGAAAAAATCATTCTGGCATTTTTTTTCATATCTTCAGTTGGTATGATTGATTTCACATCTAATTGAGATTGTTTACTGATGATAAATTATTTCTTATAGACTGGTAATCAACATGATGCTTCCATATCCAATAATTTAAAAAAAAAGAGAGATGAGATAAAGCAATAATTCCAATGCATTCAATTACCGAAATTGAATTCATGTGATTTAAAAATATAATTTGTGATTGTCGTCTCTCATGCAATAAAAAAATTTTTTTATGCATATGTCAAGTTATAAATCAGTAATACAGATAACAACTTCCGTTTTCAACTCTTATTATATCTATCATTTATTACTTTTTTCCATAATTTTCTCTCATTCTGTATGACTCATTACGTGATAGGCACAACAGAATGTGCAGTATTATAATCAACGTTATGAGTAGAAATAACAATAAGAAATTAAAAATAAAATTGCGCACTGCTGTACGTCATATATGGTCATGCAAAAATTTAATTTGTGAACATAAAAGATGCACATTTATGCGTATTTTAATGTAGGCCATTGGTAAAAAATTTTATACTGCGTAAAATTACATAAATTAACAAATAGTTAATAATAATTTCTTTTATTATACTGAAAAAAAAAAATTTGATAAAATCAAATGAATTTATTTATTTAAATATTCAACGAATTGATTCAAATAATTCGTATTTAAATATACTAATTGATATATTCATTTATATTTGATCTATTATATTCAAAGTGTAACGAAGAATTTACTACATCAATTAAATATTCAATTGCGACTATTGAAATATAAACTTAATTGAAATTACAAAATTTTTTTTTTCTCAGTGTAGATAATTGATGGGACGAACCGTGTGAAACACGTTGCCTGCACTCAATGTGCTCAACAAACTGTACTGAGGGACCGTTTCAAGCATGATGGTTGGTTATACATATTAGTATATGCAAAAATGCAGTTTACATGCACGTATCAATATAATGTACATGATATAATATTAGTGGACATACTATATGGCAGCAGCTTATAAAATTCTATATAAGCATTCTATAAAATCTTTCATAAAATATTACGTCATTATACAATTCATTATTTGTATATGTATATTTTAGTGGCGTTTATGCATAAGAATTAAGATAAAATATAATCCTTTAAGTAATTTGCATCATTTGAAAAAATGAAAAATTGGTTCTTATCACTAAAAATTTTTCGACTGCTTAAAAAATTAGCGCGCATATATATTTGTTATACTTTGGTGATGATAACTGCTGGGAAAATTCCGCAGATATATACGCATGTTATTTAAATGAGTTATAACTATTGCACACATCCCATTATACAACGATTTTATTCGTATTTATTATATTTTAGTATTCTAGACAAACGATAATGTTAAACTATTTCTCTTTTAATATTATTTTCTTTCTGTTCCGCATTTCGAAAGTAATTCCTTCAATTGTTTTAATTTGTATAAACTATATAGACAATTCAACCTAATTAATTTCAATAAAAATAAATAAATGAAGATAATATCTTTAGAGTACAATTTCGGTTAACTACTAATTTTTGTTTATGCACTGTGGAGAAAAAAATTAATTGAAGCAACTAATTCATTAAATCAAACTAAATATATTTTTTTTAAACACTTAATATTTATTTTAACGTACAGCGAGGGACAAAGTAGTTCACGAAAATGGAAGTGATGAAAGATATTTATGTAATTTAACATGGCTGCAAACCGTTTATTCGTCAATTATTTTTAAAGTTATATGATGATATATGAGACATCTCTGCATGTACTTAGTGCAATGTTTAGTTTTTTTTTTTTGTACTACTAGTGCTGACTTGGTACAATTAGTTTTTTTTGTTGCTTTTGTATAATTGTTAGAAGCAAAATAAGTGATATTCCATCCTAACCATTTTATATTATTGAAATAAATTTGATCGAAAATTCTCAATAATTATTTTGAATAAAATAATTTAACATTATTTTTCCGTTTTCAAAAATAATAGTAGCGAATTTTATAAACTGATGCCATCAATTCTATTTATGTGTGTGTGTTATTCATCATTATATGTTAGCACAATTTGCAGTTGAATCGTCGAAAGAATTAAATTAGAAATTTAGTACCTGTTTAGTTTCACTGATTGACTGAATATATACAAGTAGATTAAACACTGGTCGATGGGCATTCTGTATGCATTTCATAGTTTGATGGAAGGTTTTCAACACGTGATTCGAAGAAAAAAAAAATACATATATGCACATATGAAATGAGTATATGTGTGCTTCATTCTAGTTGTTCATCCGTTGTTCATTGCATGCCACGAATAAAGAAACGTTGAATTTAACGAGAGATAGTTTCAGTGATGCATGACAAAAACTGGTTGTTGAAATCGTTTGTGAGATGCACTCGTCAAAGTTTTTTTTTTTTCATCTTTTCGAATGATATCTTAGCACGTTGATTCATCTGCGTCCGGTTTTATATAAATGACAATACAGACTTGAATATTAATTAAATAGAAGAAAGAAAAGAAAAAAAAAACTAAAAATCCCCTTATTTTTTCATCCTCTTTTCGAAACTAAATTTTGGAAAATCATTATATTTCTATATACACATTGATTCTTACAGTCTTTATAAAATATACAACTTATATGCTATAATTATTTTAGTTAGTTTGCGGCAATAAGTCACGACATTATTTAAACCTTTCCAAAAAAAAAAAATGTCTTTGATAATTTAAATGAAAATTATAAAAAACTACATTCTATAGCATTGAAATATCTACACTCGGATACAATGGTAATTCTTCAAGAATGATTTTACAAAAGTAACCAACCGCGCACCGGATATCGAAGAACTTTCGCGTCAAGTTTTTATCGAAACAACAATAACTGCAGGAAAGAGAAACAGAAAGAAAACAAGAAATGCATACAACCAAACAGGAACTTGACAATATTCTCAGAAAGATACATTGATCAATCGATTTTTCACATTATATATTACATCAACTTGTGCACTGCACTCTTTCCAAAGTATATAAAACTTTTGAATGAATAATAAATTCAAATAAATTTTTCATGAATTACAACCTCGCACTAATTTAATACTATTTATTATAATATCATAAATATATATCCATAAATAAAATCTATACATAAAGTAAATAAATAATAATATAAAGTATCAGAGGAACTTTTGAAAATTTTGCATGTTTCCATTCTGACGTTTCGGCTAGAGCAGTTGTATCGTATTATAAGTACATATACACAAGAGATTGAAACGGTCGAGCACTTAAGCAGTAGCCACCATCGAGAAATCTACAAAGAGCCTCCGGTGTGTAACATGTATGCATACGGCTTTATATATATATACATACACAATATACATACATATATACATTCATACATACATACTGCGTGACCAGCGTGCCGCGTAAAATAACACACGCCATTGTGGGGACAAGCGTGCGCGCGTTCTTTACTTGGGACTTCCAGCCTTCCAGTTTCATAGTTAGCGCATTTCCCGTACCACGTCAGTGTTGCTTTGGCCGTCGTGCCATATACGTTGTTGTTTTTATTGTGCGTGTGCGTGTGTGTCTGTGAGTGTGCATGTGTTTTATGAATGTCGGTATTCCAACGAAAAAATATGTGCGTGCTTTAACTTAAATATAAAAAATGAATAGTGTCAATGTAAAGCTTTTTCTCTAAAGATAATTTTTCATATTTAAAAAACAATTTTTATTGATTATAAATTTTGTTTTATAAAAGTTGATATTTGTATGAGTATAAAGGAGAATAACTATTGGTTTTTGACAAATACTTTTTATGTTATTATTTTTAAAGAGAAATTTTGTGTTAATTAAACAAAAACTTGTGCACTATTGTGAGTTTATTTGTACATGTATGGATATAGTTTTCAAGGTAACATATTTCCTTGAATATATAGTTGGACAATCATGATTGTGTGTAATCAGATATAAAAATAAAATTGAGATAACACTTGGTATGACTGAGTCGCGATAGTAAATGTGTGAGAACTAAACGCTACTACTGTGAATTAAGTGATTTTTCTTGAATATATATTTATTTTATAATGTATACAATATATGCAAGAGAACCACGTGGATAGCTTTCACCTGTTAATTAGTTGAGCTTTATATTTCGCAGGTAAGTCCTGCGAATATTCATGCGAAAATAGTTTTTATTATATCCGTTATAAAATAATCGAGCTAATTCGTGTGTAAATAATAAATATATAAAATAGATATCTCTCATTTAAAAATGTAAAATTGACAAAACTTGAAGACTCACTTACATTTGACATTATCATAGTGATGTCACTCATGATCATCATTACCTTGGAATTTTTTTAATGATTAAATCTTATCATTTTCATTTTATATATAAATGAATATATTTTTTCCTAATTCAAAATTTTTAACATTTTATTTCTTTAATATAATATTATATTGTTTCTGGTTATTTTTTGAGGCCCAAAAGGGCCTTGACATCTTCTTCACGTTCTATATCTCTGCATTCGAGAATGCAAATTGCCAGTTTGGTGTATTTTTTTTTTATATATACTAAACTTATATATTTATTTCTTTTATAAATTGATATACACATTTTCTTAATGATGTGTACCAACTCTAATCTTTATATCTGTTTACATCCATTCATATATAATACTGTTCTTTACATTCTGATTAAACTAGAAGAATCAACGATAAAATTATAAAACAGTTATAAGAACATAAATATTATTATAATCGATCGTTTTGTTATAGTAATTTTAATATAAGTTTAACATATTATACACTTTCGGTCTCCCTTGCTTCTCTTACATTTTTGTACAATGACGCATTATTCTTAGACGTTCATGTCAAAACATTTTCCAACACTGTGTGTTGAATGCTAGTGTATCGTATTTTTCTACATATTATTTTACAATGAAAAACAACAAATTATAAAATTAAAAAAGAATTAAATACTCGATTTATTATTTTTTTTTCGGCTTAATTAATAAGATATAATTTCTCAGGATTATTATGAATACATTTCAATTTGAGAATGAGATTCTGATCAACAGTCTTAGCATTATAAATATTATATCACTGAAAAATATATTGACATCGGTTTATTCGTCATCATTCACCATGAAATACATTCATTCACAACAAACTATGGATAACTGCATATGTAAAATTTTATATCTTCAAGGTTAAATTACGCTCGATGTATTGTAAAAAAAATTCTGAGTCATGTACATCTTTCAGATGATGAAGTAATTCAGAATATATATATATTAAGAATTAAATATAATGAAAATAAAATGACCATATATGTAAGATAAAATTTATGAAATTGCAGACTATAAAAATATTTTATATAAATTATACATATCTGACATAAATTAGAAACATTGTTAGACTCATTAGTGGATCTTAGTGGATGAAACAATAATTATTTTTTTATATCTTATACATATGTTTCTTACATATAGAATAATTATTTGTTATTATATTCCGTCAAAATCATTAGGTTGTAATATTGTACCATGGAAAATGTTGATTATATTATAATAGAATACGATAATTATGTATTTTAATTTTAGCATTGTGTCATGAATGTGGCCTTTACCCCATCACGGTTAGAATTGAAAGTGAAAATGGCCTGACCAGTAAGATCAACTTTCCAATTCACATGGATAACCCAACATCCATTGAAAATCAGAGTAAAATCCTGACACTTCCGGCCATAAATTTTTTTTAAATACCTACGATAAAATAATAGAAGATTATATTATATTTTATTGCAAGTGAAACTTTTAATTTTATTATTGTGTTTGTTTTTGTTTTGTCATTATAGTCTTAACAAACGGTAAAAATTATTTTGTGAATTATAAAAGTACCAGAAGTTGTCAATGATAACGTTATAAACTTCGTCACTCGGATAATTACTGATGTTCTTATCTTCCGTAGATTTATATACATGAAATGAAAAGAGAAGTGTTAAAAATGTTTATCGTGTTTGCACGATTGAATATGGTGGGCTTTGGTATCAGATGCGTAGGTTGTATACAGGAATTTATAGGTCAAGATAAAAACGAAATAGCTCATAAATTATTGTCGATATCGTTGTCATTTTAATAAAAAAATATTATGTGTTTCATTATTTCTTTCATAATAATTATAGTAGTTATTACAAATGTAAACTTAATGATTATATAGTTGTGATAATATTTTTTATCGTATTTCAATTCAATATAAAATTGTATTAATGATTATAAATTTTTTTTTTTTTATTTTCGATTACCAGACATTTGTGAAAATGCACTTGGAGCCGAGGTGACCTGGAGACAATGGAGACGACCACTGGTCACAACCTCAAACAACCACGACAAATTGAAAAATCGTTTGGGAATGTGGTATCGTGTTCTCATCAAATAGCAAGTGATGGTACAGCAGATGATTCATCGTCTTCTGAAGGACAATATAACCACTACCGTCATCAATATGATATTGGAACTAACGTGATGTCTCGAGATGAGACTGATCCTTACCGTGAATTGGAAATCTACCTCGCTAGAGTAATCGTGAGTAAATAATTCAAATAATTTTTTTTTGTTTCAATTTATTTATTCTTCAAAAATCCAAACTAATATATGAAGTATTGTCTATGTGATTTAATAGTGTGCTTAGGTCTTTTATACTAATACTATTCTTGTAAATATTAATTAAATTTTATAATTATTTTATTCAGATCTGAAGATTTCTATGGGATTCAAACATTTGCAAGTTAAAGAAAATACTGAATGTCCATTCAGTATTTTTATTTTTCTTATTTATCACGTTATTCAAGTTATCTTCATATTATAGTTATCTTTGACAAACATATTATATAATGCCACTTTATCCACTGCATAAATGCTTATGCATTTATTTATTAATTTATACATTTGAGAGATTTTGTGATTAAGAACAACTGTAAGTCATTCCAGAATTTTATCAAAGAGCTTATGATGTTTAATTTTGTTTGTCCAAAAATGGTAGTCATGTTTAGTAAATGAATATAAACTTATAATACGAAATCTAATAATTGAGATTATGCTAATAAATATTCAAATGATTGAACGTTTGTGATGCAACTTTATTCAACAATATTCATTGAAATAGTCCCGTAGAGTCCTAGATTAATAGGACATGGACCTTCTCCCCCTTCACCACGTACGCATATGATGTTTATTTATTGATGGAATTACACATGATGTAGAAATAACGTATAGAGCATATACAAGTTGTACAGCAGATGTGTGTGGGTGTGGGTGTCAGCAGCATGTAGGACTGCCGTGCATCCGGTTGGGTGTGTCAGATGTTGGTCTTATATTTTGCTTGATAGAAATGTTCGTGAAATTCGTTGCTACCCACAAGTCAAACAAATTCAGGCGGAAGATTGCAATTACTTGTTTGTGACAGCATAATACATTCAGAATTTTACTATTTTTCTTTATATGTTTATTTATTTTATTTTATTCATTTAGAATGGGGCATCTTGCATGATTTAACATTTTTAGGGGACAATAGAAAATTATAAAACTACAGTTTTCCTCCGAATAAAGCAACATTTAGAGAGGGACAATGGTAATTTTACAAATTAAATTAATCAAATAATCTTTTGAAGTGGGAAGAAATGAAAATTTACAGAGGGGACAATTACTGATTAATAGCAATATTGTATTGTGGATTAAAAACAAATCCTCAATGTACAGAGAATGTAATATTTAGTGTCATCTCTTGTGGAAAAATCAAAAAGCGATTTTATACATTTGTTTTGTTATTATTATTTGTTTTTTGTTTTCATTTTCAATATCTTTATTAACGTGAAAATGAATAAAAGATCATATATTCAGATGTGCTCATATATGCATATCCTAATAAGTCACATACTTTATTTATCTACAGAGTAAAATAAAGATGAGTAGTTTTCCATGTTAATATGAAGATGGCGGTAATGGCAAATTTTTCTCAGGAAGAGCAGTCGATTAAACAGAAATGTTTTTTTTTATTTATTCCAAAAGAAGAAAACATAGATTATTGGATTATTGAGAAAGCTATTTGAATTATTGCTTATCTTTCAATTTCATTCACAAATCGATTCATCTACGATGTATACCATTAATCATATTAATTAGTAGCCCCCTAGATTAAAATCGGTACACAATGTGCCTCCAGGTTTTGTACCTTTGAAATTTAGAGGAGATATTGAGTAAAATTAATATAGAAAAAAAATTTTTTTCTAGATTTTAATAAGGAAATTAAATTTAAAATATAAAATTTTATACCATACTGAATACAATAGTTATCGTGAAGTTGATAATAATTATTAATTTTTTCCAAAATAATTGATAGATATTTCGGTGAATTTCCCTTATTTTTAATTTTTTTGTTACAGGAAGAAATTGATGATATTATTGTCACATTGCCATCTGAGTCTTTAATAAAAACATCAAAAGAATTTCCGACGAATCAACAGCAGCCTCATTACCATAATAAATCGACCAATAAGCAAAAATCGCCGTATGTCCACGTCAAATCATGTAACGATAAATCTCATAGTAATAACACATTGTCGTTATTACAAATTTCAAGAAGGTCTAAATCCACGCCAAGTTTAGCATCATCGTCGACAATACCTAATAAAAATGCGACGGTCCAAGTTAGTGCATTTTATCCTCCTTCAAATACCACTGAATCACCGACTCTATATCGTGATTTATCGAATGAATTTAGTATTGTTGGCTGCGACACTTTACGACAAAATTCTGAAATTAACGAATTTGCAATGGTACCAATGGTACAGAAAAAAATTTTGAGTCATTTAGAAAATCGATTATCAAATTATGATTGCGAAGAATCCAAAGATACAATTTTGTCTTTGTCAAAATCAGATTATGATCGATCAATTAATTTATCGGATCACAATATAAGATTTTTAAAAAATAATTCTAGTCTACCAATAAATCTCAACTTCTCAAGGTTGAAATACGCACGGTCAAGGCGCTGCCAATTCGTTCACGTAGAACCAAAGAAAACAATAAGTTTAAGCTCCAATTTATTTAATGCCGAAAAAACATTTGAAGAAACAGTAACAGCTAATTTAGTTGACAAATCTTCACACCAATTTAATTATGATAAGTCTCATAGTTGTAAAAATAAATTGCTTTATAGTCCATTGAGTGAAAAAATTTGTCAATTGTCAAGCGATTCATTAAATAATGGCGCTATTGGTACACTAAAAGACAATTTAGTTGAACCCGACTACAACTATGTTTTTGTTGAAGACAATCATATAATAATGGCAGATACTAAATTATTGGATAATGGTGTGCTGCAATCAATATCGACAGAGGACAATAGTCCATCGTCATCCTCTTTTCGAAAAAATATTAACAAACAAGAAGCAATAATTAATGGCGATATAATCAGTAACGCAGTGTTATTTAGCGTATCATCATTATCTGATCAACACCTACTTGATATTTTCAATGACCAAACGGGTGATACGAAATTCCAAACATCCACTTATAGCATGTCAACTGGAAGAAATAATACAAAAGCTATTTCACCCTTAATATTGGGATCTGATATCACGACTGAAAGATTATCCGAGTCTGACAATGATATAAGTCAAATAAATCCTTGTATGCTCCAATCCTTATCCAATATGCAGCAAAATGATGTGGGAGAAAATTGTGACGTGCCTAGAGAACTAAGAGAATTTTTCGATAGCAATGTTAAAAGTCAAAAATCCGAAGAAATTGAAATTCATGATATTAAAATGTTTGACGTCGATCCCAATACGAGTTCACAATCAGTGAGTACATTAAAAAAATATTGTATTAATACAGTTTCAAATATTAAAATTAAACAATTAGTCAACAGCTAAAAATAAAATCATCTAAACTAATATTTAAATGTATTTAATATGTTAACTTAATTATTTGATAGCTTCCAATATCACTTTCATCGCTTTTATCACAAGTACGGAATGGTTCTGGCAACTGTTGTCTAAACACTCCACCTATATCACCCGTCTCTTCTGATATAGCTACTCAAACATCACCAGTAATTTCACAGAGCTGGCGCTTCACTTGGGTCGGTGATTGCGAATTACCTCAAGGTATTATCATTAAAATTATTTACAAATGAAATTACAATATCTTAAATTTATTTTTGTGTCTCAAATTTATTAACATGTGGTTGTTAATATATCCTTACAGCTCAATATCATTTGGTTACTCATGCGTTACATGATGAAAGTTTGACATATAATGCACCGTCCCAAAATGCAGTCGATGAAGATAACAGATCATCATCATCATCACAAGATCATTTACGAAGTATGGATGAAATATCATCGGATAGTATTTCACCTGATACAACTGATAAAGCATTACTGTCAGAAAGTGATATTGGAATTGCAAATCTTCCAAAAAGTCCAGGTGGACGTTTAGTTAAGCGTAATTAAATATTTTATTAATAAACTAGAAATAAAACAAATGAAAAAGAACCAATTGTGTTCAGTTTATTTTTTATTAATTTATTTCATATTTATATGTTTTTATTTTTTCATTTTATTATTTATATTTTCAGCATTGACCAGTAATAAACATAATAGGGAAGAAACGTGGCAGTGTATACGTAGAAGATCGTCAAACTTGAATCCGCGTGGTGGAAATGATATGACTGATGTTTGGATTCGACGTGAGAGTGTTCATACACAAACAGTTACAAAAAATATTAATAATGATATTAATGACGAGGATGATTATGACGACGATGATTATGAAATTATTAATAATAATAATTGTAACAATGTTCGCGGATCACAAGAGGCTGTGGACAAACATAGTAATGGCATTGATGACTCATTGCGAAGTAAGAAACCATACCTGAGAATTATATCAAAATATAAATATTTATTTGCTTAGTTTTTTTATTTTATTTTCATATTTAAATTAATTTTTATTTATTTTTTTTATATTTTAAAGATCTTAAAATGACGGTCAGTAGCTCTTTAAGCTCAGAAATGATTGAAGCTTTATCACGAGCACCATTTTCACCTTCTACTATGAGTTTACGACAGAAAGATGAACCGAATATGATGGAATTTTGTGGAAAGAGTCATAGTGCCCCGTTACTTGAAAATAATAGCCCAAAAAAAAAAGCTACTAATCAGGTAAAACATCCTCGCCCAATAATTCTATAATACATTGGCAGATGTCGTTATTATATTAGTGCTTCACTATGAACAATTTTATTTACTATTAACCATTGTATATTAACAATGCAAATGCTTAAATTTTATTTCCTGGACTCGGAAAATTCTGCTTGAATCATATTAAAAAAGAACTCGGGATTTGTTTGCGTCTTCATAAACTATTGGGAAAATAATATATAGAGAGTGAAATATATAGATAGATTGAATATTTACTATAGTCTCAGAGCAGAATGAGGACGGTAGAACGAGCGAAACTGATGAATAGAGAAAGAGGCTTATGCATGTTTAACACATGAGTAGTCAAAAAAATTTTGATCAGCGAACCGAGTTGATTATTAGGCGGCTGCTGTCCTCCGATCCTGAAATAAACGATTCACAGGGTTTCTTTCATTGGCATCTGTTGAAAAACTAAAAAAAAAAAAAAACGGAGGAAAAACCTCTGATAGTATATTTTATTTATTTTTAAACAGATCTACATTATAGGACTTTTTTGTTTTAAAATTTATTGTTTTCTTTTATTTTTGTACAAAATTTCATTGTTCTTTATTAGTCGGTTCCATAGACGACCAAATAACTTTGATAAAAGCGTAATATATGACTTGATAATTTGAAAAAATTATTAAAAAGAGTAATAGATTCAAATTGAAAGCGGAGAATACCGGATTAGGGTCAAGCAGATAAAATTTTATAAAAATATTAACGATGTGACTCTATTTCTCTATGACACATGGTATAATGATCAGATATAGATCTATTTTTACATTCTATCGATTAATGTTCATCAGAATTTTCTTTTTATTTTCATCCTGTTTATTTTATAGTTTTTTTTTTTTTTTTTTTTTGGTTCTATAAAATGTATTGAAGGTACAGAATTATTCATAAATTAGAAGTTCATAGAGTAACAGCGCATGTAAAGTTAAGATTGTACATCCAGATAGAAAAGATTATAATGAACAATTAATTACACAATTTTGTCAATGCATTTAAAGTAATTTATATTAAACTATGGAAAAATTCAGATAACTGAATAAATTAAATTGAATAATTGCATGAATTCATTTTTATATAATTTTTGAGACCAACTAAAAATTTTTCTCTCAATTAAAATTAATTGATAATCATTAAATAAGAGTTGAAAATTTAATATCATTTAATGTTATTTTTTTCTTTCTTTATTTTTGCAGTTTGTGCAATCACCTAGATCACAATCTGAACGGCACTTATCGGGTGAGTAAAATATAAAATTTTTTTATATAAATAATGTAAAATGAAACAAAGAAACTGATATTCATTTATAAAATATAATACATTAGAGTTCAATATTTTTCGTTCATTTATAAAAACATACATACGTGCACGAGCATATGTGAAAATGTCGTTTGTAGCCATTAATGGTTTCTCTTCATGTGTATACTATGGACGCAGGACATAAGCTAGTGAAGCCTTGTCCTAACATATTTAATCAATAATCAATCCAACTTTCACGGCCGACCGCGATTGAGAAAGATATATTTAGAAGCCAATATTATTCTCGCACAAATACCGTTAATTATTCTACGTTACACCTCATGAATTCTTTGAAGTTCAAAAACAAAAATAAGCACATAAATCTAGTCTAAATACAAATATTTATTTGCATTTTTATATACTTTCTGGCAGAGCGATGCATAAAATATATTAATACCAGTATTTGAAAATTGATAAAAGTTAATATAAATATTTTAAAAATATTTATATACTTAATTTAATTTATAACATTATAGAATTAAATTGAACCTTAATTTAATATCTTTTTTGTATAATATTAAATTTAAACTAAAGAAGCGACAGAAATATACATATATCAATAGAGTTTTTAGTATTATCGTAGAATAATTACTTCCATTCATACATGATATTTAATTTCTTTTTATTTAAATATATTTATCTAAATACACCTCAGCTTCATGTAGTTTAATCGATTTTGAATGGTGCAATAAGCATTGGCTAGATAGAGATGTGCGCATGTTACACCCATGATGACATCCAGGTGTTTCACGAGTAAAACTAATTTAGACGCCTGCGCCTCGATTCTACGCGCGCGCTTCGGTATTCACTGAAGAAAACTGAAAGCCACCGGTGTGTTATCGTCGGCTCTCGCTTTAAAACATAACTGCAGTTTTCAAACAGTCTTCTCACTGCTTATAATGTGTTAATATAAAAGTTTTAATGGCACAGTAGTAGTGTATAATTGTTATATTTTTAATTTTTTCATTTATAGAATATATAATTTTATAATTTAAATTTAAAGAGAATGGATTTTTGGATAGATAATTTGTAACGAAAAATACATTTGATTTATTCAATTGTGATTGTGTTCATGTGCTTTGAGTAATGATATAATATTTTAGTTTATAAAGAAGTCATTTAATTTGATTAACTTTATTACTATTTTGTTTAAATTGTTTAATAATCAAATGAATTTTTATTCTATTTTTATGATGGATTTTTTTATGTATTTATTTTTTTTATTTCTTAAATAATCGAATGTATTATTGGATAATTATTTATGATGATTTAAAAAAATTATTTTTCATAGCTTGAAAGTTTCATTGCATTCATATTTTTTTTTTTATCTTCAAGCCGGAAAAAAAAAGCAAGCCAATTAGTTTAATACTAACGAATGTATTCAAAAATCCATTTGATCTTATGTAAATTATTTAAATATGAAATTCAGCAAAGTTTCTTCTTGTTGGAATTAAAAAATACATTTTAATCAGCAGCTTAAATCAATATAAGATTAGTATTCTTGTAAAGCGTTACATGATAAATCGAAAAAATATTTAGTCTATTATTCAATATTTTAATCATTAATAGTAAATTATTAAATCTCATATTTTGACCAAATTTCCGATTATTTTTGACTTTGTTATTTTATCTTTATCTGCGTATTAATTAATAACCACAAATAATAATTTAGTGAACTACAAAATGATCAGGTGGAACAATTTACTAGGGAATAATTAAATATTCATCATAATGAAAACAATATTTATTTTCTGAATTGAATTAATTTGTAAGTGCGCAAATTATTTGGTATAAATAATGGCTAATGAAGATAATCGCGAACGGGTATCAGCAGCGTTGTCTACAAATAATGAAGAAAACTTGGGTGTATCAACCCGAAGGATGTCAAACTTCAAGGAATACAAATTTTTTCGAAGTTTCAGTGCCAAAGTAGAAAATTGGCCTATGCGAAAAGCAGAGGCATTGTGGCGTCGTATGAGAGAGCGAAAAATTGCAGGTATAAAGGCATCGATAAATATATCATAAGTCTTTAAACAAATTGATAAAAAAAAAAAATCAATAGCAAAAAACAAAGAAAAATTCAGAGAATTTATTTTAGGAGAATATTGCAAATTTTTTATACCATAGTTTTTTTTTCCTTCATTCTCATAATTTTTTATCTTTCATCACATAATCATAGAGAGAATATTGGAACCTTTCGAACCCCAACTGAACTTCACTAACTCATTTTTCATTTCTCATTTTATGTGATGAATCTCTACAAATTACAATTTTTTCATCAAACAATTCGTGAAATCATTCGACTGGTTATTTCCAACGACAGACGGTCGGATGAACATTTATTGGAAAAAATGTTGTATGTGTATTGGAGCACTCTCAAAACATAATTATTTGCGTTGGTTATGAAAATCAATTTTCGAAATAATATAAAGTAATTTTTTTTTAAAAAGAAAATTAAAAAGTAAAACCTTGAAGAATATGAAAAAAAAAAAAAAAAATTGGTAGACCTATCAAATAAATGACCTTATGACTTTCATATATATTATATGAATTTATATATCTTTCATGTCGACACGCATCGCCAAGTTTAATTATCCCACATGCAACACCACAATAGTGGTACTGAAAAAATGTAGAATATTGGAAAATGATAAAAAAGAGAATGGTTTAAAATACATTATTGGGATTTTGAATTAAATGAAAAGCACATTTCCACGTAACTCCAAATTCAATTACTTCTCAAACAATACACAATGTTACACTCGACTGATTCTCTCATAAACACGGATTAAATCGCCATCGACACCAATAGTATCTCCTATATCAGAAAACGTGCATTATGTTTACGAGAATTCACTCGAAAGTCAATTTAAACCTCACATTAAATCAATATAGAGTTAAAATAATTATCATGAGGCTAAGATATTTCATTTCTCTCTGAAAAAAAAATACATATATACACACACACATGTAAATGTATATATAATAATCAGAAAGATTTGATAACTATACAAAAATAATAAAAAAAAAAAAATACATTAAGCATAAAAATAATAATTGATAATTCATTTACTAGTTTTATTTACTGTATTATTTACTTTAATTGTTAATTGTTGTTTTTTGCGTTAATTTACCATTATAGTTGGTAATATAAAATTAAAATCAATCGTTATTAATAAATGTTTATGTAGTTTATAAGATTTTATGATAAATGTGAATTAAATTATACACTTGTATCAACATTTATAAATTGATTATTGATAAGGACAAGAAAAATTCTCAATTTATCTTGGATATGCTGTGTGTGATTGATGGTAAGGGAGGTCATACTATAACAGCTGAGTGTATCCAAAAATAATCTAGTTAAGTGTGGCCTCTCCCTGCCCTTTCTGTTATGCGCAGATTTGTTATGATAATTGAAATAAGGTAGATATTTTATTTATATATGGCGAGGACAGGATGCAAATATTTTCTATGTGCATGCCATTAGAGTAGGTCAGGGTTTTATATCAGAGGGTTGTTGCCTGTGTGTATGAATAATAATACACATTTGTAGAGATTGAATATAAATATAGTAAAATTATATTTACATTTAAATTAAATAAATATACATTTATTGGATTAATTTTGAGTAGAAAGCTCACAATTGTTTTTCGAGACATTTCATGAAACAATGAACCCAAATAATTTACAATTAGCTATTCAAATGTAGTTTCATGTAAATATACAATCTCTCAACGTTCCTATACTGATTTTACAGCAATAATTGAAATGAAAATGTTTTAGTAAACTCAAATTGATAAATCGGTTTCTCATTTTTTCATACATTTCACAATTTTAAGATGTGCAATATATTTTTAATATATTTTTTTGTTTCTCATTTATTTTATAAGCATCCGTGTGTTTATTTAGACACTGACTGTGTATTATATTATTCAACAAAGAGAAATACGTAGGACACTTCTCTATTGTTTGAAATAAATGAATAATTCTTGTGTATTATTGATTGACTCGCATAACAGAGAAAACCACATAAAATGTGACATAACTATCATGCTTTAAAACTCAAACACTATGATAATCAATGGGTGAATGAGTAAATAAATATTAAAAAAATATGAAGAAAATAAAACGCAGGTAGAAAAAAAAAAAATGGGACACAGAGAAAAATATGAAACATATAGAACCGGTTATGAATAGCGATGTAGTCATTTACGGTTTCATCGGATGACGTTTTTGTCGTGATATTTTTAATGTATGATGTTGTTAAAATAAATTCCGATAATAAAATGATTGTATTTTATGAATGAACGTTCAATTATATATTAAATGTTGTAGAAAAAATTAATTCATTTAGTAAATTTCACTTCAAGATATTGCTTTATCGGTAGCAGCTGTTATTATTAGTTGTCTTGCAGTAATATTCTAACGTTATTTTATCTTATATTTTCAGTATTACTATTTAATTTAAATTCTAAATATAATTTTTATATACAAAAAAAAAACAATAAATATTAATAACTGATTTTTTTTTTGCAGAAATTGAAGCGCAGGAAGCATGTAAATGGCTGAGAGCTGCTGGATTTCCACAGTACGCACAGATGTATGAGGGCAAGTATACATCAAGCACAAATATATATAATTAATAATAAAAAATAAATATATTAGAAAAGTTTTCACAAATTCCATTAATAATTTTTCTTTCACATTAGTCGCAGCAATAATGAAATTATAATTGCAGTGATTATTTATAATTGTACTGAATTTTATTACCGCAACGGATTTTTATTGAAATTAACAAATTTAAAAATATATAAAATTTTCTTTCATTGCAATTGGTTCACGTTTAAAGAAAAATAAGATACAAACATAAATTTAAACACAGTAAAATAAAACATTTTTTTATCCGTGGTTAACAGAAAATTTCAGGAAATTATAATATTGAGGTCATGATGCGATTAAACGAGAATTCTGCGAATTAACTTTATATTTGTAATGCAGATCAAGTAGAAAATGAAGAAAAAACATGAAAAAATATGATGATGATGATGATGATGATGATGAGCCAGAAAGATTGATGATAGTTTCATGCAACGCATGTCTAATCATAAATCATACTCGTCGAGTGGAGACTAGCTGTCTACCGTTTCCCGCTGTCTATTTCTGTCGGTCCATTTTATATCAAAAACCTCCGAAATGTTTCGTGGTACAGCGTTAAAAAAAGAAAACGTACAATACACTCAAATCTCGACATCACTTTTATTATTACACTACGTGCGTATACTTACACTCAATTGAGCATAAACAATACATCAAATAAAAAAAAATAAATAAATAAATAAATAAATTTGATACGTAATCATATTTTATTAAATTCAGAATTCGTTGACAACAAAAATCACTGTTGCAATTATTGAAGAATAATTATTAAATATATTTCAATGGTTTCAATCGCAGTTGCGTGGATAGATAGAATTTGAAAATACACGACCTCGTTGACTCACTCACTGACGTAAATCATGTCATTCCCTCAATCTTTTTTGAGGGCTGGTTGGCATTCAAAAATCTTACGATAACAAAATGACACAAAAATTTAAATAACTTATATATATATATTAGCTAATATTGTAAACAATCAGGTCAATGATGTTCCAATTTTTACACATTGCTTATTTTGCTACCCCATGTTTGCTTCAAAAATATCATTAATTTTCATTATAATTTCCTTTATAAATTAATTATTTATACAAATGATCGTTAGAATAAATAGAAAATAATATGATAAGACTGAGATATACAAATAAAAATTATACCATTGTATGACTACGACTGTACTCTTTCAATGTTAATAAACAAATAGGATTGAAAAGCATTGGAAGGAGAAATAGTGATGGAATTTAAAGCCAGAGTGCCACATACATTATAGCTGCTGCTGCTGCTGCTGCTGTTGGACACATATACATATTTTCATCTTTTCTTTTCAACCTAACTTGTGCATATCTTCGTCATGCCAATGCACTCACTTTGGCTCTCTTGATGTCCATTCCATGAGCACATACACAGAAATATACACATAGACAATGTATATATACATTATACATAAAAACAAGAGTCAAGGAAACTCCCACTATTTCATCTGGTTGCTTCACCTCATACCTCGCGCGCCGTCATGTCCCCTCCACTATTCAACTTTACTCACGTCTTATTGTATATACGGTCATGCTTATGCTGAAATCGTTCAAGACCGCTAGTTGAACGCTAACCGCTATTGCATTAACGTGAGTTTGTTCTACTTTGTTTTAAAAACGTCATGAAGTAATTTTATAAAGGACAATTTATAATAAATGAATAAATAAATTTATATCTATGTTAAATAATTACTTCAACATTTTGATAAAAATAACTGATATTAGATATAGATACATGGAATATATTTATGGTGAAAAAAATTATGTGATTGAGTCAAGTGACAAATTCTTTGAGAATTAATCACTGCTGTAAAAAAAAAAATCAAGTTGTACGAACATATACTAATTATATGAGTGTATATTAATCCAAGGATATGTACAGAGAGAAGTACATTATGTGAATTTTTCGTCTGCAATTTGACCTTAATCACAATATAAAAAATTATTTTTGAAACTTTTTACTCCCAATTTTGTTTCATAATAAATTTACAAATATAGCACTTGAACTAAAATTAATACTCTACAATCTATTTCTGTTCATTTGTCTAATTTCCGGGAAACCTGTAATTTTGCCATGAAAGAGAGAAGTACGTAAATCCGGGATGAAACTTATATTTATAATGTTGAAAAGTGGTTTAAAAATAATTATTGTATTATAGTAACTTATACACAACGAAAATTTTTTTACATGAAGAAAAATCTCTACATTTTTATAGAGAATTTCCAATTTCTTATTACCCATTTGAGGAAATGAACTTTATCAAAAGAAAACATGGCAAAATATTGTGTGATAATAAACATGTATCTATGTGAAAAAAATTAAAAAAAAAAGCACAATTCAGTGTGATAACGTGAAAATAATAATGAGAGGTACTCGTTTTTTCTTGATTATTTTTTTTCTGCTTTCTATAATTTATAATACATTTTATTTATGAATATTAAACATCATTGCTTAAAAAAGATCCATACAATTATTCGATTTTATATTCTTTTATAATAATATTCAATTAATATCATTCGAAAATTATGAAATAAAATTGATTATATAAGACAATAAATAAATCTGTATCAAATAAAAATAATGAGAAGCATAAAAGAATATAAAATAAAATTAATTCACTAAACTATACTTTAATTTATTCTATTCATGATTATACAATCAAGCATTAAATTAGCAAAAATTATAATATTAAAATATTAAATATCAAAATGACAAAAAAAAATGCATATATGTATAAATTATATATTCATATAATTCATATACCTAATGGCGCAATATTATTAATCAACAAGATCCATTGGACAATCGATATCCAACATGCTATATATGATAGTTTATTAGTGGGCAGTATAATTACAATTCAGAGAAAGTTATAACCAAATATCGTAAATATAATTGTCCATTTTATTTTCTAATATAATTCTATTTTTCATTATTAATTCATTATGAATAAATTGCAAGTAAGCATAAAGATTAGATATAAAACTATATGAGAATATATCACGTACATCAATAATAAATGGCCAAGTTGATCTGGGTATTAGTAGACGTGCAAGACCAAATGCAACATGAAATATAAATATAATATCGATAAAAGTAAGTGTAAACCCTCGAATTCAAACGCTCCATTATCGTATGCTTTAATAAATGTGTATATAAAGTTATAATACCATATAGTAGATGAGAAAAAATAGTAGGTAGAAGGCAGGTCAATTCTGATGTAATCGCGTACCTTTTAGGATTTTATTTGTAAGATTTAGATATATTGAATTTTCATACAGATATTTCGATATTAATTTTGTTGACTACTATTCTCGATGACATTTCTCGTCTTTTGAATCATATTTATATTTATCAATCGAATAATCTTGTTTTTTATCTTCATATTCTTCATTGATATAATATTTTACTTATCTGCAAAGAATAGTATGCTAGATTGTTCTATTTATTTTTCCAAAATATAAAAAAAAAGTATTTATATCAATGAATTAAATGCGTCATAGTTAGAACACATTTAGCTGCCAATAAATCAATATTGTCATTTTCATAAAAATATATTTTGCCTAGAAAATTATGGTGATTTGTACAACTGAATGTAATCTAAATATAAATATACATTAGAAGCCGAGTATAAAACTTTAGTAGTAAAAATAAGTAAATTGATATTACTGAGAATTTTTTTTTTTTATTTTGCAAATCGATTAAAATTATATTTTTAAGTTAATAACTTTTAATCACGTGAACTTGATAATTTTGTTTAGTTATCTTAAATTTATTTTCCTATCAATTTCATTCAATATGACATTGGTTTTCTATTTAACTTTATATTATTTCATTTGTTTATTAATATTACTATTATTATCATTGTATAAATATTTATTTTCAATCTTTTTTTATTTCTCACAGACTACCAATTTCCTATTGAAGTATCTGGTGTGGCGAAGGATCATCCCTTCTTGGAAACTGACTCGCTCCAGAGCCTTTATCGCAGACTTCATGCACTCAATCGTTGTGCAAACATGAAGCTGGATACGCATCATACAAATCATCATCACAACACGAGTCACAGTAAAACTGTAAGTAAATTATTCGAAATATATTTTTCTGTGCGATATAATTCACTATAATTTTTATTGTTTATAGATTCTTTATTTTAATACAGCCTGTTAATTATTATCCCTTCATTATTTATAATTTAAGAATTATTTGCTCATTTTACTCAAATATTTAAATATGAAGCAGAACAAATTATTATTTATTTATTTATTAATTTATTTAGTTATCATTATCATTTTCTTATTTTATTTACTTTTATTTTTTATAATTCACCTTTGTAGATGAGTGAATCTTTGCTGTTGCTTTATATGTTACGCACCCTGCTGTAATTACCAAGAAAAAACTTTCCGTCTTTAATTTATCCGATCGTTCAAGTATCACGCGATAATATTGACTTTAAAATATACCCATATATTTTATATAGTGTGTATATTAGCTTCTGCCTTTCACTCTTTGAAAATTTCACACTCAATACTTTCTTCTTCAATGATTATCGCAATTTTTATTCATCCAACGCCAATTCACCATGCTGTATAATTATATAATTATAATGGTTTTTATTATTTTTAACTTCTCTTTATTACAAAATAACATCTGACAATACCGATCTTTCAAAATGCAGAAGGCTTTTTTTTTTTTTTTTTTTTTTTTTTTT
>JAQQBS010000004.1:6162708-6283726 GCA_030347275.1 Microctonus aethiopoides
TTTTTTTTTTATTATTTCCTTATTCATCTAAATTTATTCCTAATTTATTGAATTTATTTTATTCAGCTTAAAATATCACATGAAAGTAAATTTTATCTTTATCATGAACATATGCTAGTGATTGTCCACGTGTTAATATCAATTTTTTTATATACATATAAAAACGTAAAAAATTTATATGCTCACTCTCTGATCTGACTTGCACCATTGTTTTACACTTACTCTTTTTCCAATCGCGTTGCCACACCTGTCATGAAACATATCAAGAGAATGGCAGACTGCACGGCACGGTTTCAAGCACCTGCATATATACTTTATACATATATATATACAATAAAATTACCTTGAGGTGGATTCTGAATGCATGAGTGCACACATGAGATTTAAATGGTGCGAGCAGAAATTATTATACCATCATTAATTGTGGCAAAGTATTATTTTTTTATATGCATTCATTTACAATAAAAAAAAAATTATAATTTCATTTTTCAATTAAAAATTATTACCAATTTTATCCAATGCATAAATAAATATTTAGGTATATATATTTATTTTATCAATTTGTACATTGACAAGTTCATTTTAAATTAATATATTTATTATTATTTATTATTCACATAAAAATATTCATCTCTCTATATGTATGTACGTTGTAAAATGAGCACAAATTAAATAGCAAAAAAAAAATCTGAGGACTTTTATATACATACATATCTCAAGTTTATATGGATATCTAACAGCAATATTCTTCGCGTCTCATTTCAACCAGATGCGCATTATTTATATATATACATATGTATATATGGATAATGATTAATGGCAAATGCGTGAAAGCGATAGGAATTCATGAGGAGCGCCTGGGTTTAATAATAAAAGCTATAAGTTAATGCCATTTGAAGTGAATTCATATGTAGATATAAATGCGTATCCTCATATAGATACATAAATAACTGATTATAAATTAAAATTAGAAGATAACTATAAGAATAACGAACAAATGTGTATCAACCAAGCTAAAGACATCTATTACTTGTATATTATTATAGTTATTCAGATATTTAATAAAAATCAAAACTAGACTGTAGAATAAATGTATGTGAGTTAAGATACAATTATGAATACTGATAGAATTATTGCACAATTATACGGTAAAAATAATAACGATGATATGTGAGAAATAAAAAATTCATCAATTGATATAATTGAGGAGTGAAAATAATTATTAGTTAGGGTGTCACTATTTTATCTTTTTTTTTTTAGATATATTACTATGTCTACAACTGTATAAACCTGCGTATTTATATGAATATACATATGCAAATAAGAATTTCACTAGTATATCACAACAATAATATACATATTGAGTGAATTTTATTTGTGTCTCAATGGTTCAATGCGTTCATTAATGTATATCAATGTGTAGATGCATATATATAAGTGCATGATAAATACTATTTATGATTCACGCAATAACCGCGGTCAAGACACTCCTTTAACGTGAACTGAGTGTATATACCGGATGAACATTCAATGGATCACGCGTTTAGTTTAATTTAATGCAAAGTGCGGAGATATACACAGTTTACCATGTAATAGTTGAATGCAGCTCATGTTTCATGACAATATTAAACTCACATACGTATATGTTATTAATAATGAAATATATTGTACAGAAAAAAAATTCTTTGTTAAAAAAGGGTTGTGCGGATGATTATTGAAAAGAAATGTCAGAAAGAATTACAGAATCATATGTCATTAGTTTAATCTAAAAATATTTACTTATATAAAGTTACAATAATTATATGTCGTTTGTATTGTTTGTTTACAGGATGGCGGTGAAGACTCAGATGAAGAGACGCAATGTGCATTAAGTGAAAATTGGACATTTGAAAAAAAAACACGAAGATGGTCACGTGTTTGTGATATCGGTCAGGAAAATGTAGAAAGGTTACAAGCAATTGCTGCACAAATTCCGACCGATGGTTATGAAATTGAAGATCAATTAGAAGCAGAAGAAACCGAGGATATGATGATTAATAATATTCGAACGGAAAATATTCCATTGCCTGATGAATTGAGTCCACGTTTTCGTCGTACAGGTTCTGAAAGATTACGAGACGGTGCCAAGGCATTATTACGACGTGTAGAATCATTAAAATCACGTCGTAGAAAGCGACAAAATCGTGATGGTGTTGTTATCAGTGGACCTCGAGTAGTTGATGTTATGTCAATGGAACAAAAAATGCGCGACTTAAATTGTATTGATGTTTTACCAATTAGACTGGCACCATTATCACTTAATGATTCACCACCACCATTATCACCATTACATCGTTCAATATCACCAATATTACCATCAACATTATCGTCATCGCCTTATTACTTACCAACAAATACTTTAACACCATCATATAGTCCATTTGGTGATGATTCATCGAGTTATTGTTCTGATGGTTCACAAGGTGGAGGATCAACTTCAACATCAACTCGAATACGATTTAATAAAGCAAAACGTTTTTTACGTCATGGTCGTGATGACCAGGGCACATTGAGTGATTCTGAATGTCAGCCGTCAAGTTGGCGACACAGATATTTGAAAGATGCCAACAGTAATCATACAAAAGTACTCGATTATGTCAATGCACATCCACAAAATGTAAAAGAAACGACAGTTAAACCAATAACAAAATCGATAAATACACGTGGTAATAGTTTAAATCTTGGTAAAGATTCACAACGTTATCGTGATAAATTTTCATATTCAGATCGTATTAAAGAGGATAAAGTTTCAACATTGAAACGTGAAGATAAATTACATAATAGTTTTCGATATACGCGTGATGATTCATTTAAAGGATCCAAACAATTAGTTAAAGATGTGACGGTTTATCGTGAAAAATCAAGATCAAAGAGTTCAGAGCTTGCTGGCAGTCAGGAGAGTAGTTCAACAATAGCAAGTCGTGATTCAGATCAAGATGAAGAATCACCACGTCATAAAGGAACAGTTGTTAGGTGGCACAGTTTTCAGCGTGGATCACTGTATCCAGAATCACTTAATCCACTTTGTCCACGTGCAATGGCATCGATGTCATGTGGTCAATTGCTTGTACTAAGAAAATTATCATTATTAAAATTAACTGCGTGCATGGAACGTTATTGTCCAACGCATAGAACCGGTTGGAATTGGGAGTTACCAAAATTTATAAGAAAAATTAAATCACCTGATTATAAAGATAAAACGGTATTTGGTGTTCCATTATTGTTGTCTTTACAACGTACTGGACAAGCATTACCTAAATGTATTCAAATTGCATTGAGATGGTTGCGTGCAAATGCCCTAGATCAAGTTGGAATCTTTCGAAAAAGTGGAGTCAGATCAAGAATACAAAAATTAAAAGTTATGACTGAAGTTCAAGGTGATAATATTAATTTTGATGATCAGCAAGCATTTGATGTTGCTGATCTTGTGAAACAATATTTTCGTGAATTACCTGAGGCATTGTTGACTAATAAATTATCTGAAACATTTATTGCAATATTTCAACATGTTCCCATTGAATTACGTCCTGATGCTGTACAATGTGTTTTATTATTATTACCGGATGAACATCGTGAAGCACTTGAAACACTATTGGATTTCTTGAATCATGTTGCAAGTAATTCATTATACAATCAAATGACACCGTCAAATTTAGCGGTATGCCTTGCACCAAGTTTATTTCACTTCAATCAAAGTGATTCTAACACGACTAATAGATCGAGCAGCGTATCACCACGACGACGAAAAACAGTTGGTTTTCCAGATCAACGTGAATTGTCTGAAAATAAAGCGGCACATGATTGTCTACTTTACTTGATTAAAATGAATCGTGAATTATTTATGGTAAATAAAATTTTAATATACATTTTATTCATGATGAAAAATTTATAATTTAAAGGAAGAATTTTTCTAATGTACATTTTTTTTCTCTGTACTATTTGTAAATAGATATCATTGGAAATGTTGGCACAATGTCATTTTAATTATATGGAAGAAAGTATTCCCGTGGCATTACACGAATTAGGTTCTGAAATGAAACAGGATTGGCGTGGTTACATGTATGCTTGCACAACGGCATTGCTTAAAGAAGCACGTGAAAAGTAAGTATAAAAATTTATTTAATTTTTAATTAATATATAATATATAAATGAATTACATAAATAGTTTTTTTTAATTTTCATTTGTACTTATTTTAGGAGTCGTGGTTGGGTAACTGTCAATAACCCAGCAGACACTAGTGTAGAAGTGGCGTACAAAAAAGTTGGTGATGGTCATCCACTTAGATTATGGCGTGTATCAACTGAAGTCGAAGCGCCGCCAAATGAATTATTGCATCGTGTATTGCGTGAACGACATATTTGGGATCCACAGCTATTGAAATGTCGTATGGTAGATAAATTGGACGCAAATGCTGAGATATTTCAATACGCTGCAGGTAATATGAATCCATTGCCTGCGCGTGATTATTGTATTCTAAGAACTTGGCGCACTGATTTACCAAAAGATGCTTGTGTAATTGTCGAAACGTCTGTTGAACATCCAGATGCACCGGTAATGTTGGGTGGTACACGAGGTATTGTATTAGCATCCCGATATTTAATTGAAAAATGTGGTAGTGGCAAATCGCGTATTATGCATTTATCACGTGTTGATACAAAAGGACGAACGCCTGAATGGTACAATAAAAGTTATGGACATATTACGGCAATGCATATAAGTAAAATACGTAATTCATTCAAGCACACGACAGATGGTCCGGAGAGTAAAGTCTGAGATAGGATTTCCGTACAGTGCACGTCATTGTACGGAATGAAAATTTCTGAAATTGAACAAGATCAGACAATGTCAGATCACTCGTCAAGTTCAAGCATGGATTTATTAACAGTCCCACTGAATTTCCAATAAGAATATAATAATCATCTTGTCCTCTTCATTATTGTCTCGTCGTTAAAACATTTTGTAACTTTGTTGATTTATGTATGACAATGCAGTTGCATTTAAATTCAATTACTAATTTACTTTGTTAAAAAACATATACAATTGTTAATGTTATGAATGAAATTTGTATACATTTTGTATGATATACGCCATTATTTGTTGGATAAATATGCCAATAGCAAAGATCTGAACTACCTATATAACATGGGGAGAATAATAGAAGAAAAATAACAAAATATATTATTAAATTAAAGTCACGCGATAAATAAGATATTTTATATTATATTTCTGGACCAAATATAACGTTTTTTAATATTGTTATCAAATTGTTGTTTATAATAACAATATATAAACGTTTGCGTATGTATAAGATAAATAAGCAAAATTCCTTTTTCATAAGCACAAAAATTTTTCCAATGGCCCAATTATTAAATATATATTTGATTATTGGTTTTTTTTTTCCAAAAAATCGTAAAAGCTTTTCTTTTCATTGTATTATGAATTCATGTCTATTTCTTTAGAATGTAAAGATTTTTAATCTCAATTGAAAATTAATTAAGAGAAAAGAAGGAAAGAACATAACGATTATATAATCATTGATTACTAATGTTGTGACGTAAAACTTTATGGATAATTATTAATAATTTACTACGTATTTAAGTGGAGACAAAAAAAATTTTGTTAGCCAATGGGACCAAAATTCATAGATCACACACACTTTTGAAACAAATACAAAACCACCCTTATTTCTTGTTCTCCGTACTATTTTATACTCACAATAAACAGCATAAGTTTTGAGGTACCTGGAAAAAAATATGTATAATAAAATAAAGATAATTTATAGTATGATACAAAATATTTATAGTTATGAAGAAGTATACAAAAATATTTATGTATGTATCTCAGCTTAATACTAGTCACGCACAATTATTAATTGAACGCGCAAGTATACATTAACAGAAATAAATGTTGACATTTAAATTTATTAGATTAGAGTGTTGAAATGTCATACGTGTTTGAAGTAAATAAACAAATTTACTTATAAGATGTTTTTATTATACAAATATATACATATGTGTATATAAATAATGAACAAACGCACAGGAATTTTATTCATATATTTGAATCATCAGATACAAACTTCCAAAATATAAATTATTAAGAAAATAATAAAGACAGTAAGATTCAACATACTCTCTCTCTCTCTCTCTCTCGTTCTGTTAAATATATTTTGTGTGTGAACGTAAATGCCAATAGATATGAAAAGGGGGGATCTAATGAAACAAAAAAGAAAAATCAGAAAGGAAAAAAGTTGAGTCCCGTAAAAAAAAAAAAAAAAAGGAATGAATAAAAATGTAATTACGTTATAAAATTAAATTCTTTAAATTAAAATGACATGTTTGTGTATATTTTACTTGTAATCAATGTTATATTAAATTGTAAATATGTATATGGCATTATTATAAATGACAAATGTATATATGCATTGATGAAAACAAAAGTCGATCCAAGTTGTAGGCTTGATATTTTTGGTTTTTGTTTGTATTCTTTTTTTTTTCTCGCGATCACGCATAATCACATGAAATTTGCTGCATTATTATTAAATCAATACTAAAATTCGGTTGCTACAGAAACAATTTGGATGGTTGCAGACACTTTAAAGTATAGGGGTTTAGTGATGCGTCTCTTAGCTGGTTTTACTGCTAGCAATTTTCTGTTCATCATACAAAAAAACTCTTAAATAAATATAAACCATCATTAGAATTATTATAACTTATTCTCTGCGCATTTATCCATGGTATAATAAAATTTTCATGAAAAAAATGGTTCGTTTACACATCAAGAAAGGTGAAGAAAGTCAGTTTTTATTTGATACAACTGTCGATTCATTTATCGATAATGTTATCAATGATATAACTATTATTTACAACGGTCGACTAAAAATATTTCGAATATGTTATGGTAAGCATGACCTGCAAAGTAATAATAATAATTTAAATTTTTATTTATACATATGTACAAGTGTTTTTTTATTTTTTTATATCAATATAGAAATTGAGGAATTGGCAAAACATGGTACAATGTTGCCAGCAAATATGATGGGATTAACAACCGAACAGGTCGACGAATTGAAGCTTAAAGACGAGTGGGGTGAAAAGTGTGTTCCAATGAGTGGATGGAAATTCAATAAGGACATAATGGGTAAATTATTTTTAACAATTATTTAATATTACTTTTTAGTATATTAATGAGAATTATTTGACTATTAGGTCGACGAAATGGTCGTCAACCAAATGAAAAGATGCAAGAAATTTTAAGAAAATCAATCGAAACCGCTCGTAATATGATATCTAAGGTAAATAATATTATATAAATTTCTCCAAAAGATTTACATTGTTTAATAAAAATATTTATTTTATAAGGATAAAATTATTCAAAATGAAATATTAACATTGGAAACTGTACAAAAAGCTTTGGATATACTTCGTGGTGCAGTGACAATAGTTTATCCAATGGGTTTACCGCCACACGATATAATTCGTCATGAATTCGAGAATACCGAAGATCTAACAGGAACTCAAGCATCATTGGAGGTATTATCATTTGTTTTCCTATACAATCGCGACACATAAAATAATAACATGTATTATTTTTTATTTCATTCTATCTTAGGTAATTGAAATACAAATGTCGCAACTATGGTTCTCCGGCAAAGAAATGATTCGTGGAAAAATGCTCAAGGATTATTTAGGATCAAATGAAAAGACAAAAGTAACAGTAAAACTTCAAAAACGTGGATCAGGTCGTCCAGCACGTGAACCATTAATCTCGGAAAACGAACACAAACAATTGATGCTACATGCTTATCGACGACAAGAGGAGTTAAAGGTAAGTGCATAATATTATAATTCAAAAGTCGATATAAAGCAACAATTGATGCAGATATGAAATTTGCTCAGACAAATTTTTCAATATATTATTGAAAGAAAAAGATGAATAAAACATTTAAAATAATATATTACATTTATATTTTAATTCAATACACATTGCTACATAATTATACATATAGACATCTATTTAAATGAAAAATATACACATATATATCAATCGATTACATTATTATATAAATTTCACAAAGAAAAGTGGAAGAATTTTAATATTGATCCCTTGGCGAAAATAGTAGTACGGCGACATACACATTTATGTATTGATTATTTTACGTGTGTCCTCGAAACACCGTTTTTTTTTTATCTGGGTTAATGGACAGTAAAAACGTTTTGTGGTATTACTATTTATATATTAATATGTATTCTTATCGATAGAAATCTCTTAGTTTCTATTCTTGTTTAACACAGAAATGTGTGATTGTTATAGTTATTTTTTTTTTCACATGAGTTTTATAAATTTTGTTTATTTTTCATTTTTGATCATTGATAGCAGACTATTAAATAGATATTTGATGAGATGACAACAGCAGATAGTTTACATATATAAATTTATTTGCGAATTTGTATTATATTTCAAACATATTTCGTATTTCAAATAATATTTAACGATGTATGTAATTTGTAGATTTGCCGATTGTTATTATATAAAATATTATATTAACTATTCATCACCGGATATCTGATATGTTTGTTTATAAATAATTCTTTTGTTTTGACTCTTTGTCACAACGTAATAGAAAAAATATTTTTTATTTTATAATTTGTGAAATATTATTCATTTTGATTACTATTTTCTCGCTCGTTGTATTATATTTAGATTAGCACATATGTATATGAATTTGATGAATATGCAAGAAAAGTATGATAAATACATGAAAGAAGGCACACAATAGTTATAGTGAATTTTTTTGCTCCCTTAGGAAAATTTTATCCCATTTTAAATTAGTCGAAATTATTTTTACATTAATGCTACTCAAAATTTATTTATGTAAATAGTTTGAATTACTTTTGGTCTGATTTTACCATAAATATTCATTCATATATTACTATTCTTTTCTAATAATCTAATACACAAAGATAAATTTCCTTTTTTTTTATAATATTAATTATTTATTTTTAGTTTTTAGTAGTCAGATAGTTTTTCTCAAAGAGCTGAATTTTTCATCTTGAAATGATCTGTATATTTTATTTTTATTAATTAAAAAATTGATTAAACATCAAGTTAATATTGACACTTAAATAATGTAATGATATTAATAATATTTTCTCTTCGCGCATTTCATTCAAATTAATGTCATATTAATTATCTATTATTACTCATGTTATTCTTTCATCCATTATGAGAATGCTCATATTTAATTAAAATGTTTTCAGCATAAATATATACCTATGGATTATTTCTTACTCCAGTTATATTCAAAACGATAATGTGAACATATAATAAACTTATATATGTACAGCAGGGCGTATACATAATTCATTATTACAATAAAACATATCGCGAATGCTTTATTGATTATTATATAAAAACAAAAAATTTAATTTAATCATGAAAGTATCTAAATTTATAACAAAAAATATATGTATAATCATTTTCTTATAAATGTTATGTAATATTTTTAGAATCGTTAATTATTTTTTTGTGAGATTTCAAAAGGCATACAATGGTTTTTTTTTTTAGATATATATTAAAATAAAAAAATTATATTGGGCCCCGTACTTGTTGGTGGTGAATTGCAGTGCGCGAAATATTTGAATATTATATTTGCACAAAGTCCCGATTACTTGTTGCATATAAAAATTAAAAATTTTTCAACTTTTATATTTTTATGATAGAGGAAGACTGTATCCAAACTCATTAAAAAAATTGTTACACAACAATTGATTAGTGGGATACTTTCACGTAACTGTTCACCATTAAATAATGTGCAATTGTTATTTTTTTTTTAACTTTCATAAATTTGTTATTATTTTATGAATAATAAGCAGCGATATTTGATTAATATTTTTAAGCAAAAAAATTTGCATTTCTTTGCGGCAAGTACAAGAGAATGATTTGGCTCTAATTACTACATTTCAATTTCTGGAAATAATTAAATTATTAAACATAAATTTTAGAGATTTTATAAAAAAAAAAAAAGAAAAAAATTTTTTTTTAAATTATAATAGAAAGAAATTTAAAATGAATACTCAACTTCATCTGTGCCAATTAATGGTAATATTTCATATTGTGTCTCATTATTGATTGATTCTAAATGCTATAGTGCAACACTTTTAATTTCATTTTCATCGATAATACCTTGAGTAGTTGATGCACTAGAACGTTCAACAAGGCCTTCATCTTCGCCTTCATGTAATTCACCATCAGTACAATATCTACATCGCATTTTTGCATCATCGCCGACTTGTACTGAACGCGTTATAATCACGAGTGTTGTTAAACTTAAAATAAATAATACAGCAGGTACAATTGTGGCAATTAATAATTCCGAGTGCGTTTTCTTCAAATCAAACCGTGCGACGACAAAAAAAGAATCATTCTGAAAAATAGTAAAAGTAAATTGCAATAATAATTATATTAAAAATAATTTTTAACATATATATTAATCCCTTTTTAGATGATAAAAGTAAAGTTTAATACGAATAAATAATTAATAGAGAGAATAAATAATTATATTTTTATATAATATTTAAAAATTTGGGGTTTACTATTTTTTTCAGGAACTAATATATTTATATTTAATCGATAAAATGTTGTAATATATTTCAGTGTGTTATTATAACTCAGTACAGAACCTGTTTTTATTTTTTATAATTATTAAATCAGTTGTCTTTATAAAATAAATTTTTTTTTTACCTTATTGTAAAAGCAGGGATATCGACTTTGGGCAGTTTGATTGTCTCCATCTCGACCGTGCGTTTGTAAAAAATCTCGACACTCGCCTCTAAGTGTATTCACACAGCCCTCAAGATTAATATAAAGTCGTGAGCTGTTGTATATTATCAGTGAATGCTGAGCTGGTAAATATCTGTTGGTTGGATCCACTGGTTTATTGAGTGTTTTTTCATACATATTTAAAAATGTTGTTAAATTTATGTACGGCTGTGGTATTGCGGACTGTTCAATAAGTGTGCCATTCAAACAATCTTCTGTTCTATGAAATATAAAAAATAAAAATAGCCATATTAAATAAAATTATATTTAATAATATAAATTAAAATTATTAATTTATCTATTTGCAAACTATTCACAAATTCAGATTTTATTAATACTTTTATTTTATATACATCTCAATGTTTGAGTATAACATTTATCCCAATTTATGAATGAAATAAAATTTTTTTCATTCATAATATTATTATTAATTGACAATTTGGTGTAATAAACTCACTTGAAATTATTTCCATTCTTAGAAACAGCAAAACAGCTGGCAATTAATCCAGTGTTGTTATATTCATCCCAAATTTTTACTGGATTATTACTATGTCGAGTGCCAAGAAGATTTCCATTAGCTCGATTGAGTGCCAAAGCCCTTGAACATCTTGCCACATGAACATTGTCATCTTGCATAAGGAACACATTGATATTGGTTGTAGTAATTTTTGGACAATAACGATCGCATGAAAATGGATGTTTTATTTTTGTGCATTGTGAATTCTGGCAGCTGAAGAAACCATTTAATTTCATGTTATCTTTTTCGCTGTCAATGACAATTCCATCAGCCGTAAAATGACACAACATTAATTCACTCATATTTGCACAGTGACCGAGACTACAGTTAAATACACCGGTCAATGATGCACAAGAGCTTCCATTGTTGCAATTATACCGCTTTAGACTATGAAGATTCACCTAGTATTAATGAAGAATTGGATAAAAAAAAAATTATCCAATAAATAAAATATTATTTATTGGTCTGCATTTTTTATTTTGTTATTTTATTTCTATTGAAAATTATTATTGCATGTTAAAATGATAGAAATAAGTTTAGAAAATGAACTAGTTACTCTATAATTAAATATACATTAACACTAATAATTTATAAATAATTTTATGTTTTAAAGAAAAACAAAAATTATATTATTTTAATTGTAAATTATATTTTTTTATATTACAAAATTAATTTTGTGAGAATGTGCTTGTAATATTAAAAAATATTTTTGCAATAACTCACCTGTGGACATGAGATACTTGAAAATTTGGTACAATTTTGAAAAATTAAATCAGTACCATTGCGTCGCACAGTTGCGTGAATTTGTGGACAAAAACCTGTTGTTTTAGTTAGACACCATTCGCCACAACTAGCCCAAGCACAATAATTCACCAGGGTGGCATTAGTTGTCTGACACATAACAGGTTCAGGATCAATACCTGCGTTGAAAGCTCTACGAACAAATGAAAAAAATAAATAAAAAGAAAGAAAAATACAAAAAAACAAATTATAATAGATAGACGAAATTATAAAATATTTAACCCTCTACTCCATATAGATAATTAATTTTCGTGTTCGTGACATTAATTATCACCGCGACAACCAATGTCACATAAATATAAATAAATAAACCCCTTACTAAATGAAATTCAATTTAAAAAACTTTTTTTTTTCTCTCATTATTTATATGAATCTTTAATTTTTTTATTTCTAGTTCACTTTAATTTGGCAGCAAAAAATTATTTCGTCAATATTCTAAATGAAACGATAATATACAACAAACATTTAGTTGTACAATTATATTTAATAATACGAAATTTATAAAATAATAATATAAAATCTATAATTAATTATACATGGAAAAAATTTTTAAAAACAATTATAAAAATTAATTATATTCACCTGTATGATGGCATGTAAATAGCCACGCTTAAATAAACCAAAGCCACGCAGCTGATTACTATTGTAAATTGACAAAAGCAAATACTACCACAAATACGACGATCTTGCTCAGGTATCAAACGCGGTTTGTACTTTCGTCCCATTTCCGTCACGTTCACTTTGCCTTTTATTTAATATCAATTCAGCTCTGCCTTTGTTTCCTTTATTAATTTTCTTTCAATCTTTTTTACGTCTCGTATTTTGTCTTCATCACATTATTTAAATGCCCACTATAATTCAAGATAACTCTAATACGATTTTTATTCACACAAAAATATGTTTTCTTTATTCGAAAATAATTCGATGGCTTTCTTCTTCTTCACCAATGTTTTTAGTAATTAATATTTGTCTACAAATTTACAAAAACATGTAGATAAAATATAATTCAATATTCATTCCGTTTCTTTCCAATGTGCGCATTAATTTAATCAATTCACCATATAGACTTAGTCTGAAATATCTGCCAGACTTAATTTAATAACACAATTATAAATAATTCGCCCATTAATTTTAGTAATTTATCTTTGGCTAAATAAATGTCCACTTTATCATTTATTTATCACTACATTACACTTCACCACATAAAAATACCACTCATATCAACCTTATCAACAGGTTCATTCAGCATATAAAATCACCAAATGCACAAAAAAAAAAATTAATTTTAATTTTTTACTAAACTTTCGTAAAATTTTTCATGCTTTTTATTTATTTCATAATTAAATATAATTAATTAAAATATCTTCTTATATTCAAGCACTTGATTTATATAATAAATATATATACATATATATATAAATATTTATTCGTTCATGGGTATTTAATAAAATCAACAAAATATTTTCTTTCTTCGATTTTCTGATCTTCTAATTGTCCATGATGACACGCAACATTGGACTCATTTCCATCCATCATTTACGTAAAGTGAGGTATATTTATTAGTTTCACGCATACATAAGTACATACATCCATGTATATAATATTTGGATATGTATATTTTTTTATTTAAATAACTAATGAAAAATAAAAGTAAACTTTGATCAAATATCAATGTGTATAAGAATTACTATTGGATTCGTCGTAAGTACGTATCTTTCTCGACTGCAGCATGTTTGAAAACTAGGGAGCCGTCTCGACAACTAATGTGAATATCTTTATCTCTACCTAGATATATATATATATATTTTTAATCAAATGGTTTTAACATTAGTAGTGAATATGTGGGTTAGTGAAGACATGCGCGAGCGCAAAAGCAAACCACTTTTTGATGGAGCATGCGTTCTAGGGACTAGGCTACACTGTTGCGCATTGAAATAGTCAAGTATAATTATATTAATATAATTAAAAAACTCTATGGAATATATATAATTTATTTAAAAAAAATTATGGGAGTGAAATTCATTAGAATACTAGGTACTATTTTATTTATTATTTGTTTTTATTCTTTTGCTTTTCCGAAAGATAAATATTTAATTATAAATTGTCAACGACAGATAGGAATTTTCTAATACTCAAAAGCCTTTTGAGCACGTAATTTCTGACAAGATATATATTGATTCATATAAATTATGAGTGTCAATATATATTGCAGTGGTAATAGAAATTAATTTGCTGTTTTGTCATTTGCCTGAGAGAAGCAAATTTAATTCATGCAAAATTGATTGCAAGATTTAACGTATGGACTAAATTTATGCACGTATTATAAATGAGAAATTGAGAAGGGTGAAGGAGTAAGAGAGGAAGAAATTGCGGAAAAATAAAGGAGAGATTTGATTGATATTTAAACTGGAATCGATTACATAAAAAATATTAATAATATTGTGAGACAATTGTGCATGTGCGTATTTTTTTTTTCTTATTACGGGACCCTTTGCGCATATTTTTATCAAAGCTGATTTGAAATTTCACAGTAATTGTTTTATAATTGTATAGGAAATGTATGCTTTGACGCCGTGCTCACGTCATAATGTACAAAATTTTGTAACAATTTTTATATTATTTTTAATAGTTCATTATTTATTAATTCATTAACATTCACAGGCGAATAGCTCATTCTATTTTTTCGCGTTTTCACAATTTAACAATAGCCTATGATTGCTAGAAAATGAAAAAAAAAAAAATTGTTTATTCCTCTTACATAAACAAATGAAAATAATTGAATTCAATAATTATTTTATGAATTATAAACAAAAATTATTTTTAAGAATTTTTTTTTTTGCTTAAAAATTTTGTTAATCTTGATCTTTATATTTAAACACATAATAATTATTTAACAAAAGCGGAGCATTATTTTTTTTACGCGAATGGACGATTGAAGAAATATATTGACATTTTAACAATTGTAATTTTATCATTAAAAATCATTTTAATATCAGCACAAAAGTATTTTTAATTGGTTGAAATTTTTTATCACTGCATAATTAGCACTTGAATAATTTTTACAGTGGATATATGAAGAGAGTAAAAATCAAACTCATTTTCTGTTCACATTCTATTCAAAAGTTTGCAATCATCACTGGCCAGTTATTTTGAGTTACACTTATGATGATAAAGCATAGTGAAATCACTCAATATACATGTATTTATATGTATATTATTTTTTTGGCATCACTCCAGTGCTGGGAGATGAGCCCTCGGTAACAATCAATATTCCTCTTCGTCCTCTTCAAACTCGTCCTCCGCCAAAATACTAAAAAAATAAAATAATATAATTTAAAATCTAAAAAATATTTTCAAATAAATCGTATTAATTTTTTTATCAACATCTAGATATTTATACCAACGCAACAAATATAAATAAAATTTCTGCTCCAATATAACTTGAAAAAATTAAACTATATTACACAATAAATAAATCAAAATATTATTTTTAATAACTCACTCTTCTTTTCTTGAGTATTTGTCAATGAGATTTCTTCCTGAACCTCCACAAGTTTTTCCTATTGGTGGACAATACCAATAGCAAAGCACAGCAAGAGAGACGACAAATAAAACAATTGGTGTTACTAATGCCAATACCAAATGTTTTAAATTCTCATCCCAAGAATATCTAAAAAAATTTAATACAAATATTATTTATAAAATATATTCAAACTGTATAATTATATTTATTTTATATAGAAATAAATATATATATCCATACCTGGAGACAACTGTGTGCGGATATGTGCGACTATAATAGCACGGAAATATTTTACCCATATTTCCGTATCCAAATTTTTTGGCGAATTCTGAACAATTAACTTTTGGTGGATAACCACAACCTTCTGTATTAATATAAAATTTAATATCAGCCACATCCCAAGGTATAGTCCCTACAGGTTTCGCCATAAATTTTTCGTACTGTAATCTTGTATAATTAACTCTGATTTGATGACATCGAATAGCTGCACTGGTACAACCTAAACAAAGAAAAAAAATTTTAATAAATGAAATTTAAAATATATTATTTTTTGATTTATTGAAATATTATTTGTTTATTTCTCACCTTCTCGACAACTTGCCCATGAACAATTTTTCATTCCTTCAGCATAAACATGCTCAGTGGTAACACAAGCAACTGCTTGGGGTGAAAAATCAGCAAGTATAGTTGTAATTGCTGGCTCCACAACAAAAGGAATGAGAAAAAGAAATCCAAAGACTGCAAGTATTGCTGTAGTACCGAGGCATAGTGATGTATAAAATTTTGCTTTCTCAAGAAATGTTGCAACTTGAACTGTTGGCAGTGGTGAAACATTATTAATCTCATCAGCACCAAAACTCGATCTGATTTCATCATCCGGGGCTTCCATAATCACTGTTGAATCGTCGGAATCAACAATTGATTCGGTGCTTGGACCACGGAACCCCAATGATCCGCGATGGATATATCTATCTTTCTTCACTCTAGACTTGTAGGACATTTGAAACAGGGTCTATAGATCAACACCAAAAAATTTTTATTCCCCTTTCGGAGTGTTAATCTGCTGCAGCTATTAATTAATATTTTCTTCTTTTTTTTTGTTTCTTTTATTTATTTTTTTATTTCGACGTCAAAGCAATGTAGAATTGTTAATAAACATAATATATCAACATTGTGAATTTACTTTTGAACTTCCTTGCACATCTGATAATTCAGCATTGAATATATAAATATATTTATCAATATATTTATTATATTATAAACGCACGTGGTGAAGATTAATTAATATTTTTTTTTTTCGTGATGATAAAGGAAATAATTTTTTTTATGCAAATTATATGATTGATATTTAATTAGAGTGTTTATGTGATAGTTATTTTATGTTTTATTGAGCGTGATATTTGTTGAAAAAATTGTTTGGGGAATTTAATTAATAATTAGTGATGTAAAATTATTACAACTATTTTTTTTTATTTATTATTATTTCCTTTTTAATTTCATTTATTTTTTTTTTTTTTTTTTGAAGCGTAGTATAAGATCTTTCAATTCATTTGCAGGAATATTTTATTGTTTACGTTCAGTTTTGCCAACTCTCTCCCTTTCTTCACATTCTTTTAATTTTATCCAATTAAAAACCACGTGTCGTTTGCACTTGAATTTTTCTCAATCAATTATAATTTTTTTCTCTTACATACACATATATACACACTTATATACATATACATGCATACATATACATAAACATACATGTATATATGTATATTTATACATAAGATTTTTAAAATTTTTTTCATATATTTTCTTTTTTATAATTTTTATTTTTCTTTAATATACGGGCAGTGTGATTTGGAAAATCTTGCTTTTATTATTTGCATCATTTTCAATAAGCCCCGTTGTTTAATTAAATCACAGATTTTCCATTAATTTTTACTGTATATATGGATGTATGTAGGTATTTATGTATATTTATAATTTTTCAATTTTTTCATAATTTCAAATAAATTTTTTGAAAAATTTTGTAGCAATTGTAATTTTTCATCACGCGTTCCCCTCCAATCACTTGCCTACTGTCCCCTCCAGTCTTGTATTGCGCTGTTAGTAGTGCCCACGTAGAGAGAATATCGATTGGCGAGCCGGGCTCTCTTCCAGGAGGGGAATGCCTGTAAAAAAAAAAAAAAATCAACTTCAATTAAAAAATCAAAAAAGTGAATAAATAAACGATGAAAAAAATTACTCGCAATGTTTAATTCATTTGTTTAAACGTGTATATGTATAGGTAAATATATATACATGCTATCAAGACGATAAATTAATAAAAAAAAAAATCAGTCGAGCTTACGTGACGGATCTCAGAGTGCCATAACAGAATCACCTCCGCCAGCGTCTCCCAAATTTCCCGATGTACTTTTATGAACTTCGCTTAATACACCAGGGCCTTTAAATCTCATTTTAGCATCATCTCCAACAACAACAGTACGCTGACAGAGAATGAGTGTTAGACAACTGATTACAAATAATACACTTGGTAATATTGATGCAATTAAAAATTGCTGCCATGATTCATTGAGATCAAATCTTGATACAACCACTTCTGTTTTATCTTTAGCATAAAAGCATGGAAATCTCGCTCGTGCATTATGATCAGAACCATCTTTGCCATATACATGAAGAAATTCTTTACATTCATCGCGTAATGTATTAACGCATCCCTCAAGATTAATTAACAAACGACTTTCATTGGCAATAATTAAATCTTGTTCAGGTGGAATTGCATTTCCCTTTTCATCAAGTGGTTTTGTTGCGTACAAATTTAAATATGATAAATAAGTAAAATTAGTAAGATCAGTTAACATATCTTTTTCTAATACTGAACCATTAATACAATCAACTGCTTCAACTCCCAAGCTTGAATTATAAATACCATAACATGAAGCCATCATAACATCACCACGATTTTCATTCCATATTTCTTTATTTTCCTCAACATCAATTGCCTTTTCACATTGACTTAAATAAACTTTATCACCACTTAACAATATAATATTTTTATTTCTAGTTGGTATATCAACGCAACGACGATCACAATTATAAGGTGTACGTATACGTTCGCATGTTCCACGATTACAATTAAATAAACCGTCAATAGCTATACAAGTTATTTTACCACGTCTACCAGAGCACTTTAATGGTGGATCAGTATCCCGAAAATTACATTCAAATGCATCGGTTATATTTATACAAACACCAGCGCTACAATTAAATGTACCAGTTAAATTACGACACTCGTCAGCAATACATTTAGATTTTTTAGCATTTTCTTGATCAATACCATAACATGTTTTATTTGTTGTATTTGTACAATTAGCAAGCATTATTGTTGAACCATTTTTACGTAAATTAACATGAATTTGTGCGCATGGTCCTGATGTTTTTGATAAACACCATTCACCACAACTACCCCAATCACAATTATCGGCATTAACAGTACGTATTGTTGTACACATTACAGGCACTGGCGTTATTCCTGATGCAAATGCCCGAGTACTTGGCATATAAATTGCTACTGTTAAATATACCAATGCTACAGATGATAGCACAGCTGTCATTTGACAAATACAAATTGTTCCACATATTCTACCATCTTGTGGTGGAATCACAAGATCTTCCACTGGTATTGGTTTCGGCATAATAATATCACGTGTATTTAATTACTTTACAATGTAATTATTATCGTTATTTTAATATTATATTATAAATTCATTTTATTTAAATATTTATTAAATATCTATCAACATTTTTTTATTTATTTTTTTATTTTTTATTTTCTTTATTTATTTTTCACAACAATAACCATGATAACATTTCATACTCGCAACATAGTGTACACTAGAATTCCAATTGTTTGTGCTCACACATGAAAAATCCCTACACGACAACTGTATTATAAATAAATTTTGCTGCAGGGCAAAAGCAAATTTTACTTGACTTTATTAATTGCGCAAACGTAAATTGTAACCAGTTACGATTTTATTTGTGCGGATGCGCACAAAAGAGACTCCAGATATTAGTTGGTTCCGAGTAGAACTGTTGGAGGTAAAGAAATGAAAGAGACAGAGTGAAAGAATGAAAAAGGTGGAGTTGAACGATCAATAACGAGTTAAACTTGCGCGCACACGCTGTCGCTTCAGTTTAATAGGCCATACCGCAATGACGTCACCAAACAATATAACACACATAGGTATTCTAGCCATGTCTTATGTATATATCATATCATATTCCAATGAGTTTTAAATATGGGGGTGAAAGTGGAGCTTTTTTTTTTTCATTTAAAATTACAGAATTAATTATTTGATTGAATTCTAAAATAAATAATATTTTTATTAAATCAGATATATAATAATGTAAACAAAAATACCATAGTTTATTTTATTAATTGTCTTACTAGTGCAAATATGAATGAAATATTCAAAGATTAATTATCATTTTTTTTTTTTTCATGAAAAATAATATTTTTTTAATTTATTATTTTGCCATTTATTTATGACAAATTGGTATATTTTATAATTTACATTCATTTGACACACAGTAAGGATAAGAAAGTTAATAAATATATAATATAATAAGTTATAGTGATAACTTATATTAAAATAATTTTATTGAACGGATTTGTGGTAGGTTAATACCGATCTGGTGTTGGCACAATGCGGTAAATTGTGTCCTTATTTTTTGCCTGCATTATTATATGCGTGTTGAGACTTTATACACGCATCATCCCTTACTTTATTCCCCTTTTACCTACATTCATATTCAATATTAATTCTCCAGCACGAAAAAATTATAAATCGTATGAAATAAAACTCATTTTTAATATTCAGATATTACTAAATCACCCTTAATTTATTGCTATTTAATAATTTTTAATTATTATTATTATAATTATCTGTATAAATAAGTCTTCTTATAAATGTTTATCACTCGAAAATAACCTCGTTGTCATCGGCGAAATTTATCAAATATAAAAATGAAAGAATAAATAAAAAAAATTACAAAAGTCATTTGAGATATTTTGTATTTATTATTCTTTATTATATTATTTTATATCTGTGAAGATTATAATCTCATAAAACTTTAGCACACTTCAATTAACTTAACATATGTATGCATTTATATCTAATAAACTTAAATGTTTAAATCGACGATATTAAAATTTAATATTTTTTTAGTAATTATTATGTAATATGAGCTCTAAAAAAAATTATATATTTATAATATCATTATATGAGAATTAGAGACGTTGAAATTAAAGCACTATGTTAATAATTCTCATTAGAAGATAATTATGCAATTGAATTAATATTAAAAAAAAAGGAAAATTTAAACGATCAATATTATTTATTTATTTCCAATTAATTTTATTAATAAATCTTGGAAGACTAAATGTTTTGTTACGTAATATATTATTTAATTACCGTTAATTCGATCGTTCCGTTGTGTATTATTTATGTCATTACATTTCATTATGCAGCCACGTGGCAGCATCTCTAAAAAAAAATATGAAATACATACGAATTACGATCACCAACACTCGATATTTTAATAAGCTCCAATAAATTATTCACCATTTCAATATCAGTATTATATTACTATATACGCAACCATCAAAATTATATATCACTTATTTTTTCACAGACACATACAATCTTAAAGTCAAATAACAAATATTAATTAACCAAAAATAATATTTTTTCAGTTGAATTTTCTAAATAATAAATTTATTTATTATTTTTAGAATTATCGCAGCTGTTATATTCCAACAATATTTTATTGTTTACGTAGATGCGGCATCATTTGTTTATGCTAAGCTATCAATAATACTATGTATACACTTGAAACACGTGAAAACAAATAAAATAATGGAGTAAATTATAAAATAAAATAAAATAATATCAATTATTTTATTTTAAGTTTAAAATTAAAATTTAATATTATTAAATGTACTTACTAACCAATTAATCAAGTACTGAAGTAACTTTGTGTATGGTAAAAAGGTAACTTTGTGCAGTGGAACTTTTACTATGAGAAACAAATATGGCGGTGTTGAGTGAAAGATTGAATGTAACGCCGTCTGCAGTTTGCCGTATTATACTATTAAATCAATACTATTATGTATATATCATTGAAAGATTTTTTAAGGGCAACATTTTTTTTTTTTTTTCATTCTTCGTTCATATTTTATTCATCCCGTTTGTACACAGTATTTACACAATGTATTTATTTGTCTGTATAGATAACAAAAAATAATTATTTAACGATTTTTTGAGAAAAGAAAAAAAATTTTTGATTGAACTTTTTTTATAAATAAAAAAAAGAAAACAAAATTTAATCCATGTGAGATTCATTACCAACTATTGATTCATATCACTATGGGGATGAAGTAATTATAAATAGCCGAGAATTATCTGAAAATTTATTCTTCATTTTATATATGAAAAAAAAAGTATTTTAAAAAATTTTATTTTTTATCTTTTTTTTTTTTCATATCAAATTTAATTCTCGTCAGCCATTGCGCTTCAAGGATTATTTAGCCAACTAATTTTACCTCTAGATATAAAGACTGAGACTTTCTTATTTATTTATAATGACCCATTCGTGTATAAATTAATTAATTTTTTTTTATTGTATTGTGTAAAAACTTGTGACTATTTTTTTTTTTTTTTTAACGAAATTCAATGATAAGCCTCTGACTTTGTCTATGATCTCGAACTGATAATTATACAATAACATTTAATGAGTAAAAATATAAAATAAATAAGAAAGGAAATATTCACAGGAAAATAATATAAAAATAAAAATAGGTTGAGCTATTTAAAAATAAAGTAATAAATATTTTAATGAATCTTTAAAAAATATTATTTAATTTACAGTTATGTGATCGTTCTTGACTATTGTTGGAGGCATCAAAGTCTACAATGACACATGAAACAAATGAAGTTAAATACCTTTTTAAATATATCCAAAATGTCAAACATTTATTTTAAAATTCTTCTCATTTATTAAACCATTATTAAATCTCATAAATTAATACTCAGTTGATTTAAGTTAAATGCCAAAATCATAAATAAATTTCCCTTGAGAAAGTTCAGTGTGCTCTCTATCGAAAACAAAAATAAAAATAAACAAATGAGAAAGAGTTAAAAAAATAGCGAAAAGTTTATTTTATCCATAACAAATAAAATAAAATTTTATTATAAATATATAATATAATTAAATATGTATTAATCATTTTCGCAATTTTTTTCTGCACTGATGAAATAAAACAAAGGAGTGAATAAGAAATCCAAATGACCAACATATGAGTAAACTTATTAATCATCTATTTATTATTATTTAAATATAAAAAATTAACTTCTTATCTATTTTCGATTTTTTTTCTCCTTTTTATCGGACACACAGGGACGCCCTAGAAGAAAGTAGTGTCGCGGTCGATGCCATCAAATGCCGTCGGGGCGCTGTTGTCACTGAGGAAAATAAGCTCGCCCAAAAGCTCCTTGAAGCTTGGAACTTGGACTGCAGTAGCCCGGCATCCGCCGTCGCCGCTAGTATTAAATTTTTTTGTTTTACGAGCAATTTAATTTTTCACCGGTGTTTATACACACCAAACATCACTATATAAAGTGATAATTACAACAAAAATGTATAAAAACAACTGGAAAAAATCAGTGTCAAGTTAAAAAATAAAAACTAAATTTTTTAATTTATTAAAAAAAAAAAAAAAAATATTTACAGACTAGTGAATACAAAGTGCAAGGAGGAAAACAATTTATAAAACCACATTATCATGACGTAAAAAATTTTTATAAATCAGGGTACAGCGTTAAAGTTGTGTCAGTGATTGTAAATTATTTTTCATCATTTAATTTAATGCTTGGATTATTATCACCTGTCGGACAAATGTGTTCGGTGAATAATATGAGATAGCAGTTGATTGTAAGCAGAGATGTGTTGGCAAAGGTGGTGTCGCTACTGTTAATGGTAGCGTGCGAGGATAAGAGATAAGGAAATTACGTTAAAGTATCAAAGAACGAAGGAGAGTTATAACGATGCGGGAGCACAAAAAGAGGGCGAGTGTGCGCCATTATTATTTGTTTTTATATTATAGTTTATGTCTTTAATATTTAATATAAATATATTTATTAAAAGAATGTAAATTAAATCAATCATTACATTCAAACATTTTTTATTATATGAAAGTTTATCATCCTTTATATTTATCTTATTTTATTAGTGTATAGATAATTATTAACTTCAAAATTGGCGATAAATAATATAATGAAAGATTGAAATATAAATAAACACGAATCAATAATATCAAATAAATAAATGTCACTTATAGAATGTTGATATAGATTGTATCAGAGTTATATCCGGAATACTAAGTACATGTGTATGAGGAGGTAATTGAAATCTCGTTGAAAATTTCAAGTGGCGAAATTTTTTAAATTGTTGAAATTTTTTTTTTATTTTTTTTTTATATAATATTATATTTTTTTTAATTATTTATTATTCATATATGTTTATATATATATATGTATAATTTATATAATTATATATATATAAATAAATAATATATAAATTATATAATATTATATTATATAAAATAAAAAAAATATTAAAATATAAAAAAATAATATTCAATTTTTATCAATCTAATCGCGAGCTTTTTATAATTAATTTTTTTTATTATTCATATTGAGTACTAGATTCATTAATAAAATTTTACTTATATGTGTAATTTGAAACAGAATATGAAATATAATTTAGTAAAATGAAAAATAATTAGGTTAATAATATCTCGTGAATGATTTTGGCATGAGCTTTTATTAGAGTTATTAATAATTATTAATCGTTTAGATATTATTGTGATTAGGAATTAAAAAAAAATAATAACATGCGTTTTTTAAATGTTGACTTTTAGGAAAATGCATTTTAAATATAAATTAAAATTTAGTATTAGTTTATGTTGTAAAAAACAATTCACAGGTTACTTACCTCTTGGACTTTGGAAATATGGACAAACAACGTGACCTTTAACAACCTCCAGTGTAACCACCACTGCCCCTGTTCACCAAAATGGCTGACGAAAAAGAAAGCCAAACTTTTCTGCAAAAATTACTGTTTTATACAACTGCGTTCTTCATCCTCCTTGGCACCTTCAGTCTCTTCGCCTTCCTCTTCTTGGTCCCCTTCGTCATTGATCCCGCGTTCACTACCATTTTTATGGATTTCGATACACGACCAGCTGAATGTATCACCATCGACGTTGAATCCAGGAGAGGTGAACAATCTTTTCGAGAAAAAAAAAAATCCTCAATAAAATTTTTGTGTAAATCACAAAATAAGCTTTTCCAAGTGATATTTTGATATAGTCATTGTGCATGAAAGCTTCCACGAGTGTGCATGTGTATATATGTATACAAATATTACAAAAAAAAAAAAAATGTATTAAACTTAAAGATGTGAATTTTAATTTTTTTCTGACTGTGAAAATAAATTCAAAAATTATTCCAATATTATATTCATGCACTCGAATATATATTTCTCATTAATGTGTGTATCATTGTTGTATTTTGTTTCTTTTAAATTTTCTTCAATTATTGCCCAAGACAAATTGACAAAAAAAAAAAAATAGTTTCACATTTTAAATTAAAAAACTTATAATTATTCATTGCATTTAATTCACATTCTATACAAATTAAATATTTACATTGCACAATTCTTCATGGTACCATCTTTCAATTGTTGTCTCTGCTGTTTAATCTCTTTGTTCGTATTGTTTAAATCCATGTATAAGTATATGTGTTCGTATGTTATGGTTATGAATTAAATATTCAGCATGAATGATTTATAAATGAGAATAATAAAGCATAATGATAAAAAAAAAAAATTGATTCGGTCAATGTCGACATTGATCGTGAGTTCAGGTGCTAGCAACTGCTCATGGACTTCATGTAGAGAGGGTTGTACCAAGGAATTATATGACTGTACACAAATACGTGTCAATTACAAATTACCAGTGAATGAAACGGATATGAACGATGCATTAGAGGAAGGCAGAGCGTTAGGAGGTGTTGAGGACGACGAGGTCGGAGCCAAATCGAGATATGAACGTTCACCAAGGGATTATAGTAATTATATTGAAGACATTGAGGAGGATGAATTCGACGAGGATGATGATTTAACACTACCGAAAGCTTTTCCTACAGGTATATTTCATGGATGATGAAAAAATTATTCACTGGTCTCAACAACGTCATGATAATAATTTAAAATGACAATATTATAATTCAATGGATATTTATATGTAATTAATTGAATACAAAAATATTTCTTAGGTCTAATGGGCAATGACTCAGAGTGGTACTTTACCGGCGCAAAATTATTTCCCAATGTTAAAGGCTGTGGATATCCACCAATGTTGAATTGCAGTATTTTCTATCGACAATACTCAGCGATAGGACATAATTTTAGCTGCTATTATTCCAAAGTAGATCCCAGTATTGTCATGAGTGATCTTGATATGTGGCAGGTCTCTACGATTATTTGTTTATAAGAAAATAACAAATTGTTTTGCGTCATTGCAATTGAGTATTGTCGGATTTAATTGCTATTTATTTTTAATAATTTTACTCTTTTGGTTTCATTTGTTTCAATTGTTTTATTATTACCTGCACATAATATTATAGCTACAGCTGTAGTGATAATTGTCTGTTTGATTTCAATTTTATAAAATACAGTGGATAAAAAAATGAAAAAAAAAACTTTGACATCTCTGCGAAAATTAATTTTGATATTAATGTTATGTGAAATCAATAAACAATTACCGAATATATCATTATATTAATAATCTGGTAAATCATGCCATAAAGATATTTATTTAGCCTCTCTATTGGTCTACTTGGAATATACAATACTTTATTCGTAAAATTTATATTTAAATTTATTCTTCAATTGTATAACAATTGGAACTGTACTTTCAGTATTGAAAAAATAAATAGAGCATTTTGTTAATACAAACTATGCTATAAAAAGCAACTAAATATACACATAAAATTTATATACAAAATTGAAATTCTTATAAACTCAATACGATGACGTAAAAAAAGAAAAAAAAAGATTTATAAAATATAAATAAATTATAAAAACAGGTTTCACTGATCTGTTAATTCTTAGGTTTACATGAATTTGGTGTACGCAATGGCAATACCAATACCGTCATTTATTATTTCGGTGATATATCTTACTGTTGCCTACTTTAAAATTTACAACGAAGAGGAAGAAGTGCTTGTTGATAAAGACGATGACGCGGATGTTAATATGGAGGGTGATGACAGTAATGCAACACCATTACCTCTAACAAGCGGCGCTATTACACCGGGTAGTGAAGCCTTTAGGGAAGATCTCGCCAGCTTTGGTCATCAACTAAAAGTTGCAATGGCAGACGAGATCAGCAGAGAAAGTCTCGATGGAATACCAAACTCCATTTCTATTCAAGGGTAAGCGATGTGTTAAAATATGAAATATTTCATATTATATTACATAAATAAAATTGTCAATCAAGTAAATAATGTGGTGACGTATTTCATATAGCTCTGTTATAAATAAAATATTACATTACATTATTATCATTTATTTTTGGGTGATAGTTATATTGATCATATTGATTATGTAAATAAATACTTTCACTTTATATAAATTATAACGTTTATATGAATAATTAAATATTAAAGTAGAATGTGCAGATGCCTAGTCGAGTTCACATACAAATCAACATGTTTATCCTCTGTATATGATAAACATGTATACATAGAAATACTCTAGGTGACGTAATACAAACCATGCGCATTCACATATTGAGCCGCACCCGGAATATAAGTACAAAGCGTGCCAGGCCGGATATATTGAGCGTTTGACGAGCGCTAGTATAGTACTATGGCCATATTATATTAAAAAATATAACAAAATAAATAAATGATATTACATGAATTTATATAATCGATAACAATTTTGATTTATTAAATTATCTAACTAATTTTTATCCAATGACAATTCATTTTCGTTACTTTGTAATTTTAGTAATGCATTTTAAAAGTTTTGTTTTGCTCGACGAAATAAGTTGAGCCATTACCCTGAATATATTAATCGATAAAGCACATATATAAAATGAAGAATAATAGTAACAAATAGGACAATTATAATACATGCTTCTGTTAATAAGTATTACTTTAAATTGTCGCAGTATAATAATTTTTTTAAATTTTCTTTACTTTATTCTTTTAATCTGTTTCAGCGTTCAATTAAACCATCAGAATAATTATAATTTTAATTTTTAAAAACATTAACTTTATACATTATGAATGTGTGATTGAAAACTTTTTCATTTCAGGCTTTTTTAATATGTATATACCTTTGCAAATGTTTTGCAAATTGTATTTCATATTTTTTTTTTTGTTTCTTTAGCGATAATACTTTGTTTAAATTTGCTATATATATTCGCTATATATATATTATCTATTGCATAGCGATTATAATATCAACAAGTTAAACTCTACTTGTATTTATTTATGTAGAATTATTTGTAATATTCCAACAACATAGATGATATTTAATTATAAATAAAATTTAATAGATATTACACATAGCTATTTTAATCTTAAATAGTTAATGATTATTGGTTAATTATCGTTATCATTTTTGCCTTTTTTACATAATTATACAAAAGATATTTTGAGAATTTTTGAATCAATTAAATATAGGAATAAAGTATACATATAAAATTATCGATTTATATATTTTTAAATGCATATAAATTCGGATGTAAAATCAAGAAGTGCTTTAGGTATATACGTAACATTGAATTTATATATTTATGATATACCTACGTAGGTGAATGCGGTTAATATAGACGACACAGATAATAAAAGTCAGACAAGGACGTACGACAATCGATTTTAGTATGTCTACGGAGTTTGTATAATCGTTTTATATATACTTTTATTATGATCTCATGTTCGATAAATATTTTATAAAAATATATAAAATATATTATAATGACTGTATTTATTGAGAATGTAATTTTCAATTTATAAAACCAGATAATTATATTCATGTATGAAAACATTATTGATGTTATTTGATATTATTAATTATATATTTTTTTTTTTTCAGAAACTTGAGCAAGATGATGACAACGAGTATCTTGACGCCGCCTGGGCCGATGGCAGCAGTTTGAAGCGTCATTTCCAAGGCCTCAGTAATATCTCCTGGCGGCCCCACTAGTAATATTAGTGAAATATTACCATGGTTGACGCATCAAAATTTATAAGGAATAAATTATATTAGCAGACGCTGAAAGGTACACACATTCGATGATTTAAGTGAGTTTTAGATAACATGAAAGCATGCCCGTGATATTTGTTCATCAATCAACCCAACAATGAACCAAAGAAATCATTAATAAAGTGTTGAAATATATAAAATCAAATTAAGTTCAATAATTTATGCGAAATGTTTATATTTATGAAATTACAACCAACCAAAAAATGATAATTAATTGTTATTGTATTGTTTTCAATTGTCATAGTAAATTTAATTATAACACGGGTATTTATTAAATATACATGGATGAAAAATTAAACTAAAAATTTGTTCATTCATAAGAAACAATTATTTACGTAAATATTTGGACTATTTTTCTTATTGATTCATATTATGATAAATAGTGGAAGAAAGAAATACGTTAAATATATATAAAAAGTTGACTTTTAAATTATTTAAATATTCTGGAATTAATATTATATTCTCAATGATAAAAAAAAATGACGATGAAAAATTGATTCTTTGGTTCACAATGGGATTTAAGAGTTAATATTTTATATTATCTACAGATAAATAATGTAGAAAAAAAGATAAAAAAATTTTGGTCGGTGAACATATTCAGTATAAATATACATTGTGCTAAAATCACCTTCAATTATTTATACACGAAAAATTGAAAATTTGAATAATTTCTGTAAACTAACTAATAGCAATATCCAGAAATATTATTATAAGCAATTTGCTTATTGTGTGATTGTGACGTATTCAAATCATCATCGGCATTGCAGTGAATTTAAAAAAAAAGACATAATTAAAATTTTTTTTTACACACTTAGCAAGAAAAAAAGATAAGACAACATGTTGATGTCACGAATACTCAATGCAGATAATAATATCACTATGCTGTTACACCGATATCCATTATTCAAAAGTCAATGCTGCAAACATTAAAATTTAAAATTAAAAGTAAAAAAAAAATTGAATTAAAAGTGTGTGCATAGTAAAGATTATTTCACGCAGCCGTCCAATTGGTTAGGGCTGTCTTTGAATCTCATTCAAAGGTATGCTTTCAGTAAAGGTGTGATAGGAAAAAAAAAAATGTCGAGCTATCAAAATATTTTATGTGAAAGGTTGAAAATTTCAAATTACATTCGCGAAAAAAATTGTCTATCATAATTTTGATTACCATAGAAATGAACTTTGTCCAATATTTGTGATATTATTAATTGGATATTTTGTTCTTTCTTTGATTATCATACATTAAAATATATATACCTGTGTATATATATAAATTATAGGCAATAATTCAGTTGGTAATCGTACATGATAAAAGCAAATACTAAATGTATATCCAGACGAACGGAATAATGGAAATTCGTTTATTAATCGACAATACTTATTTACGTCGTATCGCATCGCATCGCAATTAAATTCTGTTATCCTTTTGTTATACCTTTAGCTCTCACGCATAATATAATAGTGCGTTAAAAACCAACATAATGTTTAAAATTGTACATGCTAAAATAGCCTGATCACCTGCACATAATACATAAAAATAGATATAAATTAAAAACAAAAAACCGTAATACTGATACAAACGCAATCATACGCATGGAAAATATTGAATGAATTGTTTTTATGAATTAAGAACAAGTTGTCTGTGATCTATAATAATTGAAAATGAATATGTAAAAAGTATTGATGAGTATAAAAAAAAAAAGTAATCATAATATTGATAATGTACATTATTACAAATGTAAACGAAAAATGTGGTGTGGTATTCGATTTGATGTGATTTTCATTGGAGAAGCAAAAAAAAAATAGCGATATTTTGAAAACCAGGCGTCTTTAACACGCAAAAAATATTGCGTACACATTAATTGATAAAATTACAGTTTACAATATAACATATTGACGTGAAAAATGAAAATTATCGTGTTGGTATAATTAATGCTACGTTATGAATGGAGAAAACAAATGATGCTTCAAGTTGCAACATTGACTATTTATATTGTACCTTTCCCATTATGGATTGTTATTAATATTATTAAATTTTGGATAACATTAATAGAAGCGCAACACACCAAAATTGTTCCTTCCACCTGCTCCGGCCGTGTATTTATTTATTACTAATTTTTACTATAAATATATCACATCTTATCTCAAAGTCCAAGCAAAAAGAATATTAAATATTATAATGTAATACACGCATAACACAAGAATGCATGCATGAATTTATATAAATAAATACCAGTAAAAATGAAATAAACTAAAAAAAAATCACATTATTGTTTGATGTAAAAAAAACAAAACAAAAATGATTTAACGGAATGTTATTGAAGCAAATGTTCTAAATGATTTTTCTACTGTTTAACATATACATAAAAAACGTGTGATCTATACAACACGTGTGTTTTGCTGTCATCCAAAATTTATATTTATGTACATCATTATAAGATCTGAATTTCACGATATTATTATTATCAACTACAATCCATTTTGTAATTGTGCATATGGCTTTTTCTGCGGTTAATAATAAAATGTTGTCAAAGCTTTTATTCGATTTTTATATTTTTAACACATACATACTAATCGAATACATATTTTTTAGGACAATTTGTTTAATTTAATTCAGTAATTTTAATAACAAATTTTATTCATTCAATTAATTCATTATTTATTTATTTCATTTCCAACTACACGATTTCAATCCAATGTTTCATTTCCATCGGTAACTGTAAAATATAACATCAATTGAGAACTCGAAAATCAATTTATAATTGGTATAAACTTATTTATTAATTTTTAAGTTTCAGATTATGAACGAAATTATTGTCATCAATGATTCAGGACTCTAGCCAATTTTTCATCACATACATGATTTGTTTACAATAAATCATATTGACAATACATAAATTCATAAAGTATTCTTACCTCTGTCTATAGAAAGACTGGCAAACATTCGTGTGCATTTCACTTGGTACAATCTATAATTTGGTAAAAAAAAATGTAATTATTAATATGAAATAAAGAATGTGATTGATTTATATGGATCTTTTTTGAAATAGTGTCAGAATAAAATGGGAAAGTTTGACATCAATGTTAATCAGACCCGAAAGATGATATCATCATTTTCATCAAAACTTAAATATTTATTTTTTTAAATAGAAAATTGATTTATTTTTTTACCTGTAGATTTTGTTTTCTAGCTTCGGCAAATATTATCATCCAGATAATTTGAAAACAATCGATCATTTGTAGCCTTGTTTCCACTGAAATAATACAAGTCTCAATTATTTACGTGACATTATATAATTGAAATGATAATAAATTTTTGTGTTTATTATCAGCACACGTTGGGAAAGTTTGACATCAAAATTACTCAGACCCGAAAGATAAGGTTCATCATATTAACTTTTTTTTTGATTAAATAAAATACTCAACAAAAGAATTTTACATACTTAGTAATGTGAATCTTGATTCGAAGGTGGAACGATTAATGGTCATGTTTTCACACATTTTAAGAGTTCAGTCATTTATTTCCTCAGCGAATTTCATCCTGCTGCTGGGCAAATCTGCAATTGATTATGAAGAAACAATTCAATACAAATGCATGTTAAATTGGACAGCTTGAAATAAATTTTTTATGTTACTAATCAAATGCTTTTTTAATCATTCACGAATTACTATAAAATGTAGATAATTTATCAATATAAATTCGTTCTAATTTCTTTATATAAAGAATCATCTTTTAAAACACAGATATTACGGCCTTAACGGCAATACAATTGACTAAAGTTCATGTATATTCATAGTCATTTCGACCCTCCCACATTTTTAAAATACTTCCGACTGAAATTCAAGGTGTGCTAATTTAGTTCGTTTATTTTATTCAAGAAATTCGATTATTCGCAGTCCAGATATTATTTTTAGCAAACCCAGACAACCATTTGTTTAAGATATTCAGTGTCACATATTTTGGTCGTCTTAGGTAAAGATATTAAGTTCTGGACTGGATTTTTGTACTATTTCAACACAGCAGATGTTTTCCATTATTATTGTCAGGTACAATTCAATATACAGTTCTGTGAAAAAAAAAAAAACAATCTGCAATAAAATATAGTAATGGACTTTGATGAATGACGCCACGGTAATAAATTGCATATTAAAACTAAAATTGTCATATATTTTCATGTGAAAATTCGGATTGTTCGCTAAATGTTTTCCTCTTTTTTTTTTTCTTTTAATATGTATTCACCAATACATTTCATCAACTCTGGCAAATAATTATTCATATACCCCACCCAAAATAGAATTCACATAAAATAACAATGTTTAAATAACATTTTTAACAAGACTACTCACCTGAGATTTTTAGTGGTTCATTGTCTAGTGGATTCAAGAATAGAATAGTGAATATCTTGTGATTGGGTTGGTCCATCCGCGTTGTTAAACAATGAAGTAATTATGGTCTAATAATTCATGATTTTTCTGTTCTTTACTTTTCATTACGTGGTTCTAAGAAAAGTAATTTTTTTTTTTTGGCTGTAGACTGGAGAGAGCTTCAATAATTTCAAGTGTACTCGAGACAAAAAATGATTGTAAATAAAATACAATTTACGGTATATATTATCGTCACAATGTATTAAGCATCAAATTCTTTTCCATATTAATGATTCTCAATAATAATAATAGTAATAATAATAGTAATAATAATAGTAGTAATAATAATAGAGTAAAAACACTTATTCAATTTTCATGTAAGAATAGTACGTATGTGTATTGAAAATGTGAATTAACTACATAGATAATAGATTGCCACTCGGAAGAACAGGGCCTCATCCAAAGTATTATATTCATTAAAATTAAATCAAGTTATTAAAATAATTTAATATCAGCTCCAAATAATAGAGTGTAATATGTATCAAGATCTATTTAATAGTTCCTGGATTGTTTGTTCATATTTTTTTTTTTTGTAAATTGAACTATATCTCAATATTTATCCAAAGATATTGTTAATTTTCTTAATTGTTAAACTCTATCCATAACGCATGTATACATAAACGCGTTTATTCATCATAAGAATGCATTAATTTCTAGTAAATTATTTTTTTTTATTCCTTCATTATTCTGATAGTAGAAAAGAGAAATAAAAAAAAATAACGATGATTTAATTATTGGTGCTGGAATACTTTGTCACGTCTTTATAGTATTATGAGACTACCCTCAATCGAAAAGTTCACATGTAACACACAGTAATAAATTCATCATATTATTACGTCGAATTAACGCAATGATCTATTATTTATATATTAATTCATTGAAGAATAATTGATTTAATATTCAATTAATCTCCAATATTCTAACTGATATTTACGAAAAATCATTATCGGACTGTCATTTAGAATTCTTATATAATAAACACACATTTTATAATATCGAAGATTTTCTCTGGTAAACCAAGAGTAATTTCGTTTCGTAAATTCAAAATAATGAAACATAAGTAATCAGACCAAATGATAGATTTTATGTTTAAAGTCAACATTTACCCCATTTTTCTTTTTTGTTTTTAAACAATTAAAAAAATTTTTTTAATGTTTTGTACGAAACATGATCAATGATGTAATAGTTAATACTACTTTATAAAATAATTGTTAAATATATTTGTTTAGCGCGAATCATTGTACACCGTTTCTTTGTACAAAATACTATAGATTACTTTGAAACGTATTATCGATATTCGGTTTGTTTCATATCGTTGAATTATATTTGTTCATAACGCTGTAAAGTATTTCATGAAGATGAACATATAGAAAACGCTGATTTTGTTTTGGTCATAAAATTTAAATTATAAATCATCATTTTAGTAGCGTCTTCGTTTGTTTGGAAAATCATCTGGGCGATTTCGATCGTTGCCACCTTGCCAACGACCACCACCACCGCCACCACCACCACCACCACCTGGTCCACCACTACCACTACCACCAACACCACCACCAACGCCGCTTCCGCCCCCTCCGACACCGCTTACACCGCCACCACTGCCGCCATTATTGCCGCGATTATTACCCATGTTACCCATATCAACCCTCATATCCATAAGATCCATAATCTGTCCACGATCATCATTATAACCCCCACCGCGATTATTGCGGTCCATATTATACGCATCCATAAATGATTTTGGATCCTGACGACGGTTTTTAGAATTAATCAAACCCGAAAAATATGTGATATTATTGAAAATTTGTTTTTGTGTTTGTTTTTTACATGTACCATTTTTATACATTTCATTGTTCAGGGTGATCATCCATGACAGCAGCGCAGATCATCGTCAATATTGCGTCAAATCACATAGAAAAGAAAGGGGAAAAAAAACAATGTTAGAAGTTGCGTGACAACTGCAAAAATGAAAGAAATGTCAAACGATAAATCGCGCAGATATTACGGAATATCATGAAAATTACTGAAAATATATATGTACAGATACAAAATACATCGTTAATAATCAATATTATATTAACGAACCGATTGAAAGTTTATATTTTAATTTATGGCGCATCAAACCAGTAATAAAAATGCCCAACAAATATTTTTTCGATTCGTATTTATGGTTATTGTGATAAATATGACAAAAACTTTTAATAATGTGAAATCTAATTATAAATAAAAATAATTGACTATTCACAGGTGTCAATTAATTAAATATATTATTTTTATGTTGAATGTTTATCTTTTAAAACTAACGACCATAAATACGCGGTGTAATATTAATAAATATGTATAAAGGAGAGAATATTTAAATAAATCAAAGTTCAGTAATTAGAGTAAGTGTTAAAGCATTCTTGATCAGGGTCATGTAGAAAACTCAGCGGAAATTTGCTTCTTTGATTAAAGTTTTTCCTTCAACACAAAGTTAATTTTTTTCGATTATTTAAAACTTTTTTCGTGAAGAAAGTAAGAAATAATGGAAAGACAATCAAGATTATTGATGCACGGCATCGAATACATTTACCTAAATGAATAAGAAAAACAGACGGTTGGGCATTTTTTTTTGTCATCTAAATTATACTTATAAAAATTTGATAAGACTCAATTTAATGAGTCCACAATATTAATATTTAGAGAAATTAATATAAGACAGTATATCTCTTGCCTGCAATCACATGGAGAAATCAAACGTGACATATAATAATAATTAAAATTTATCTCCCAGACATTTTTTTCCTCAGTAAATTTGCGCGATCGCAAAATCATAATTCAAAGCGTTGAGAATAAACTTTTCTTTCAACATTCATTGCGTAATTTTTTTTTATCTATGAAAATATATTTTTACGATGAATAGTATTGCCGAATAGCAATATATAAAAGTATTTTTAATGGTAGATCGAGTATTTCATTTTAAATGAATTTTCCTAAGGGAAAATAAGTATTAGCACTTTGCTTCCTTCAATTTAGTATGAACCCTCCCCAAATAATAGTGCCAGACAATCATTCGTATGAATGTGCCAGCATTATTTTGCAGTATATTTTTCTGGCGTTGTACGAAATTGGCCGGTAATAAACGTTGAAATAAATTAATAAATCACAAAGAATATGTGAAACTATCATGAGTGAATTTTTATTTATATAAATTCACATTAGTCAACTGAAGTAAGTATTCATCCTAATTTTTCCATTTCACGAAGAGTACGAGAGAAATATTGTTCAATACACAACAAAAAGCTAGGAACACATTTTTTTCCATAGCTATTTGAGATTATTTAATTAATCTTAATTTATTTGTTGTAGATTGATCAATTTTTTATATATCAAAGTCAAACGATATTTCGCAAATTCAAATATAAGTTATTCAATGTCCGAATGATATCTCCATGCGTTAACGTTCTACTTTGAAATTCAAAGATACCATTTAATGCAATAATTTCAATCTCATGTACAATATTATAATTGAACCATGTATTAAAATTGAATGATATAATTATTGAATAATGCGTTGCAGGCAACAGGAAACTGTAGCACAGTGGAAGAAAAATTATTCACGATTATAGTGATAAATATATTTTTGTGTATGTAGGGATGACGGAAATATCCGATTTATCACGTCAATATTTTACATGCAAGAATAACGTATTCCTAATTCAATGTAGTGTCTTATCAATAAGAAGAAAAAAAATCCAATTCAGATATAAAAGTTTTCTCCAATGAATTTGCAATTGATCCATTGAAGAAATACTCTGATGAAAATCAGTTTTAAATATTGAACTTTCTGTTATAATAACTTTTTGAATATTAAAATATTTCAGAGTGTAAAAATAAATAAGATTTAAAAAAAAAATAATTCTAGAATGTAAATATCATAAAAAAAAGACTACGTTACCACTGGTAAGTTGTTTCCACCTGTAAAGATATAAAAAGAAAATTTATTGGTTTGAATTCAGATTAATTATGGAATTAAAAAAAATTCTGTATGAAATTTACCGTCAGGTCCGCCGCCATAATTGTCACGGTCATTGTTGCTGGCATCATAATTTTTATTACCACTACCGCGCATTGCCTGTTCCTGCATAAATAAATTATTTTCTTGTTGACGTCTGTGTAATTCTTCCTCCTGACGACGAATACGTAAAGCCATCTCTTCCTGTTGTCGTCGTCTAACTTCTTCCTCGCGTGACCTCAGTTCCTCTGCTTGTCGCTCTTTCATCTCCCATTCTCGCTTTTGTCTATCACGATCTGCTTCACGTATTCGCAATTCTGAAAATTATACAAAAAGAAAAAGAATGAAAATAATATTATTTTAAAACTTTCGTAATTTAAATGAATATAATTTATTGAATGAAGTGTATCCTGAACTTTGGCACACGTACAAGTGCATATATGACACCGTGTCGTGCTTCCTAGCCAGGATCAATAATTAATATTCCCCGAAGTAAATTTTCGGCACTAATTTGATAATATGAAATCAAATAAGCGTGGCGACGGGGAATAAAGTAAAGATAAAAATGAATAATTATTTGGTATATTAAATATTTACGTTCTCGAAGGAGTTCTGTTTCGTGTTCGTATCTGGCAAATTCCATTTGAGCTTCCAATTTTTCTTCCTCCATTGCCATTTCTCTTTTTAATGCCTCCTCTTTTTGTTTATATAATTCATGAAGTTGCTTCCATCTTGTTCCATATTCGTGTTCAAAACTACCAAGTTGTGCGAATCTTGGACCGACATCACGTGCTTTGAAAAATTCAGGATTTTTACGGGCTAAATTTTTATCAGGATAACCATCAATGTCATCTTGTTGCTCAAAAGGCTCCACAACCACCGGTCGAAGTGATCTAAAATATACACAATTTTTAATATATAAAAAAATTTTTAAATCAATATAATGAGAATATCTTTATATTATAAGTGAAATTGTATCCAGTACTTTGGCACATAGTGAACCATTTATTTAATTAAGGATTACTATGCTTCCTAGTCTGGACTATTAATATTTCCCGAAGTAATTTCTGGCACTCGTCTTACCATATCAAGTGAGACAAGCGTGGCAACGGGATTCAACGATTCATACTAAATTTTAATATATTTAATTTTGTTTGGTGCAAGTTTAATAAATGATAACTTACGCAGTAAGGAAATAACATCCTTCCGTGCACTTTCTAAGTGCCATCAGTGCTGATGGTTTTCTTGCATACTCGACGATTCCCTCACCTGTACTTCTCCCCCGATCATCAACAATTACAATAGCTCGTTCAATTTCACCAAAGACACTAAATGATTTTTCTAATAATTCATTTGAAACCCATGTCGTGAGATTTTTTACTTTTATTGTGGACGAATGAGGCGCAAACCGAACTTTTAATGCGCGTCCTTTGCGCATTGAGCCGTCCAATTCATGTTTTGCTTTTTCAGCATTTGCTCGAAAGTCCTGAGATAACAAAAGAAATAAAACAAAACTTTAATAAAAACTGAATATTATATTCATGATAAAAAATTATTTTCCTAATAATATATCATTACTTTAAAAAAAGCAGCCTAGGGTTATTATCATGATATAACTCAAACGGTAATTTTTATAATCATATTTATGAACATGTAAATATTGAAAATTAATAATAAAGTGAAAATATATATAAAAAAAAATTAAATCTTACCATTCGCAGAAAAGCAAAATTTTTTTCTTTGTTGACGAATAATTCTGATACTTGGCCAAATGGACTGAATAATGATTGAATTTCTTCTTCAGTTATATCATTCGTAAGGTTTCCCACGTATAAACGATTACGGCCGCAGAATTTTTTTTCCGCTGTATCTTGCGGTGGTAATTCATGTGTAGGTCCAGCCAAACTCATAACTCGTTCCATTAATCGATCCTGCAAATATTTATTGTTTAACAATTCGCTCAAGTATACATGGATATATTTAATAATTTTCAATACTTACGTCTTGTGATCGATTGCCCATGCCTCCTCTATCACCACCTCCTCCACCGCCGCCGCCGCCTCGACCGCCACGGCCACCACCGCCGCCACCACGCATACCACCACGTCCACCTCCTGGTGGTCCAGAAGAACCCATGGAACCTCCAATCATATTTTCTTGCATATTAGCTTCCATATTTTCCATCATTGATTCACTCATTTTTATCTGTAATAAAATTTGATTGAATAAAATTTTAAATTGGATTATATAAATGTGAGCGTCGGCCATTTTAGATGCGCTCAAACTTGCGGCTAAAACAAAATGGTGGCTATAATTATATATATCGAAAAATTATAAATTACCTGAATATCATTATTTCTTGGAGGACCTCCGCCACCGCCTCCACCGCGGCCACCGGAAAATCGTGAACCTTTACGTCCACGTCCACCACGACCTCCACCGCCACCACCACCACCGCCGCCGCCGCCGACACCTCCAGGACGTGGATTATTTTCATTACAACTTTCTTGTACCGGCTTTGGTGGATCAATTTTTATAACTGACTCGGTAGCCATTATATTTTAAATTATATACGAAATGTGTAAAAAATATAATCGAACGACGATTAATAAGATGCGGCCACGTGGGCCTTTGAACAATGTCTCGAATATAATTCGTAGCCCAATTAATAAATGAGCGCTACCTACGAACCATCCACCACAATGTCTCACAGCAAAGAGAAATAATGAAACAGCTTCAGCCTACAGCAACGCCGAGTTGTATTGAACCGGATGTTAAATTCTCCCCACTCTTGAAAAAAATATACCAGAAATTTATTTTTGCTTGGATGGCAAAATATGATTGGGTTAGCAGTGCGCATGCTCAGTTGATGAAGAGAAGTCGCGCCATCTGCTTCCGTTACATATTATATATACATATAATTTGTGAAGAAGATAAAGCAGTTACCAGATTAATCTCTGTAAGAAAAGTAGAACTTGATAAATTGCAGATAAATGAACATATTTTTTATTCGCAAGTATATTTGAATGGACCATTTAATAATAAAAACAATTTTTTCAGATTCGATAAATAAAAACTTGGCAGCACTTAATTTATTTATTCATATATTACAATATATTTACATATTTTATTGAATCAAAAAGCACTATAAATTAAAAAAAATGTAAGAATTGCACTTATACATTAATCAAATATCTTTCGAGTTGAACTCATAATTATACAGATATTATCCTTGATGTAATCCCGATCCATGAAGTTCAATAAAACTTTCTAGTGATCTTGGAACATTGCCTGTGTATGATAAACCATATGTTTTCACAGCTTTTGCAGCCATACATTTGAGCGACAATTTTGTTTGTGCTCGCAGTATGATTTCAGCAACACCTATTAATTATCAATTAAATAAAACATGATAAATTCTCAGTATTGTATTAATTAATACACAAATTAATTACAACAATTTTTACCTGTAGTTGCAGCATCGTAAGGTGTTTCTCCTTTACTGTTAACTGTATCAACGTGAGCACCACCATTAATAAGCTCCAATATGATCCCATGAAGAGTCATAAAATCACTAGAAATATACACAGAGAATTTTTCTCAAGCTTTTTTTTATAAATATTATAATATTAGAAATAATCTTAAATATACCTAATTGGCTTTTGATAAGTGACAATCATATGAAGTGGTGTATTTCTCTCATTATCCATTGCATTTACATCTGCTCCACACTGGATCAACAATCTAGCTGTGGCGGCACATGGAAACCTGATGATAGAAACAACATTAAATTTTTTATTAAAATAAAAATGAAAAAAAAAAAACAAAAGTAGCTTATATTTCAATGATACATACTTGCATACATCGTTGGTATGAAAATCGTCAACTGGTGTTTTTGCATTAACTGCAAGATGAAGAAGAGTTTGTCCATCGCGTAATGACATTTTCAAAGCACACAATTTATGTACGAGATAATGAGCTTTATTGATGTCTGTTTCATTGTATACTTTTATATTTAGCGCCATAAGTTTCACAAGAATTGTGAGGATGTATAAAGTTGTTGTGATATTTGATTCTGTTTCTTCCTAAAAATATTCAATTACATATGACAATTCAGTAGCATAACTTTTTTTATTCAACTCACAAGATATTGTTCCGCATCGTCTTTAGAGTCGGGACAGTTAATCTTCAATTTATTTCGTCCTAATTCAATTATACTTGATTCAAGAACATTCATCACTTGGGAAAAGTGTAGATCGATTCCAACATGAATCATTTGGGAAAAAACCTATTGTATTATAAATGAACGTGTAGCAAATTTGATTTCACAACTTTATGATAAATGAATAAAGTTAAGTGAATACAGAAAAACAAAATTCAAACCTGTGCAAATCGTAAAAGGTCTTTCACCACTGAAATATTATTTTTTTGTCGTAATTGCAATGCATGCAACCACAAATCAATGCATCTGTCAAATCGCGCATTATCAGCAAGCACTGCGCCACGGTAAATGATTGGATGGGGCACTTCAGGATTGTGTGTTCCCAAAATTCTTTCTCTAATTGCCAATGATTCCATGTGAATGGCATTATGATCATTTTTTATGCTCTCCAGTCTTTCTAAAGTCTCGCTCTCTCTCCAATTTTCATATGCAGGTACAGGATCATTAAGTCTTTTGCGAATTATATTTAAAGGATCTGAATACCTGAATATAAATATAAAATTCATAATCATTTCATTATTTCAAATTTTTAATGACAAATTAATTTTCATTTAAATAATTATCCTATTAATACCTCAACTTCATTGCTTTGTGAAGGTAAATGTACGCTCTTGAAACACAATAATTGTCCTTATCATTGGCAAACGATGCTCCAAGCAATTCATAAGCTTCAATAACATCTTCTTTGTTAACTAAATTCTTCTCAACAAGACACTCAACTACATTGTCACGGGTACGCTCAGCTGCCGCAATTAATGGTGTCATTCCACTAAGATTTTTTGTTATTTTCACACCAAATTTCAATAGTTCAGATACTATATTACAATGTCCACACTCAGATGCAAAATGAAGAGCAGTTGCTCCACAAAGAGCTTTTTCATTTGGATTGGCACCATGATCAAGCAAAAAAGTCACCTATCATTTTATTCATAATAAAATAATTCACATTAAAATAATTTTTCATTATTTTATAACATTTGTTTAATATTAAAACTTACGATATCAAGATGTCCTTTGTACGCTGCAATCATCAGACACGTATTATTATATTTGTTAGCTATATGAATATTTGCATTGTGCTCCGTTAAATAATTAACAATGTCGAGTCTACCATCAAAGCATGCAGCTCTTAATGGCGTTGAATTTGTGTTTGTTGGATGATTAACATCAGCCCCAGCCTTTACAAGTGTTTTAACAACATTTAAATGACCGGCACCTATAAAAAACTTTTCTCTAAAATTCAGAATAAATCGATTATGATTATTAATCGAATTAAGTGAAAAAAATTTTATGTACCTGCCGCACACCAAAGTGCACTTGCACCTTCAATAATGTATCCATCAAATTTTACTGTTCCCTCCTGTTCCATGTCAGGTTTGAATTTGTCTATTAACATTTTTACAACTTTATCATGACCACACCGGGCTGCAATTATTAATGGCGTGCCTCTTTGTCCATATTCATCTACTGCCTTCTAAAATTTATATTTATATTAATATAAGAAAATATGTTATCATTAATTCAAGTATTTCTTTGTTTGCTAAACACGTAAATATAGTTGAATCATTGCCAATAATATAAAAAACAAGACTACATAAATATTCATAAATGTATCTATATACTGATTTCTTTTTCTGCCTTTGTGCCAAAATAGAAGTAAATTAAATATGAAAATATCTACGTATGAAATAAATTTAAATAATTTTTATTCACAATTAAATTATCAATAAAATTGCAATGTAATTTTGTATTGTCCACTGTACAATAAATAATTATATTGGACAATATAATATACAAAAAAAACATTACCTGATTAATGAGCATGTCAATTTGCTGTGGAGTTTTGTCACTTAATAATGCGTACAACGTCATTGGCATACCATCTCTTGCCATAAAATACACCCGATTAATCAAAGATTGATCAATTTCTGTTGTTTCCTCAGCCATTATAAAACTTATAATTATTTAGACAACTTGAAAAACTTATATAAATGGCTCTGTGAATAAAATCACTAAATTAAAATTGACAATTGATGAAAAAACGAATTATATTGCTCCTGAATGTTACTTTGTTCTGCGACTCGCTAACCTCAAAAGCCACTTTCATCGCTCTATTTATGTTATAAATACATACTGTGTGGCCTGTGGGACGTTCTGTCGTCTATTTTGAGTGGTTTTATACGCAAAAATTTATCGAACCTGGTCTCTTATAAAAATAGATAAGTGACTTGTTGGGTGAGAGAACAGCATCAACAGCAGTAGTCTCGCCAAAATTATTTTTTCTTATTTTTCTCTTATACAAACGCAAATGATATCGATATATAAGACAATTAAGACAGAATATGCGCATACATATCAACATCAAGTCACACTTTTATACTCTTTAGCATTTATTATATACATCATATAATGTATCTACATAACCTGCAACTTTGGCATATATGTATTTATTATAATATATAAACTACATGCATATAAGTATACATAATTAATTATATTGATAAAAGGAACGACCTCCAAATAATGTTCACATTACCAAACATGTATATAACTATGTATATATTTTATATATATATACAGATTTATGTGGCATGCAATATGTATTATTATCTGCAGCCTTTGGTTTGTTGAATGTTTTTCAATATATAACGACTGTATTTTTAATGATTTTTAATGACAATATATATTTGGACATTCCATACACACCTCATGTATGAAAGAAAGATATAAATTACCATCAATATTCAAATGATCCAATAGATTTACGTTTAAAAATATCAATATGTAACATTTATGTATGTTTCAATTTTTATTTGGATGACAAAATCATCGTTTAAATATAATGAGTGAATTAGACTGTCGAAGAAGCTTGAAAGAAAATACAAAACGATGGAGAGCAATATTGAATGATATAACTGTACGATCAATTAAACGCGATGAACAACTTGGCAATGTTATATCAAATGGTGTGAAAGATATAAAATTGTATCATGGATTGACATTGATTTCATCTATAAAATTATTGGGAGAATATTTAAATGTCTGCTATTGCAGCAGTACTCAAGTAAAACACGAATATAATATTTAATTTACATCGTGACTTTTCTTATGATAATGAAAAAAATTTGTTTATATTTTTTATTTGCAGGAATATTTGGTGTTGGATGATTGTTCAATGGTTCACAGATATTCAATACAAGGGAAATATATTCTACCACCATTCCCTTTAATGTCTAGTATGGCATTCACGAAAATGATTTGGTGTACAGAAATCAAAATATTCGCTTGCTTTGTTCCTGATAATGATTTAATGTGGATTCTTTCGCCCCAATTTAAATTAATTCACACTATTAGAAGCGAATTTAAAGTTAAAAATCTCTTCTACCTATTTGACAGCAATGAATTGCTGGTTATTGGTTCAAAAATAATAACAGTAATTTTATGCACACATAGGACTTTTTCATACGGTAACAGTTATAATAAAATATATCACAAGTGTTTACGAAATTTTTTTAGAGATATCTCATGCGACACATGGATCAAACTCTTGATTGTTATAAAACTATTAATTTGGCTGATGATTATTCGGGTCCATTATGGGTGATTAATCAATCTTCTTTGATCGATCACGAAATTTGTAAGTTTCAATAAATATGAAACAAAATAAAACAAATCAATTCGTTGAAATATATATACGAGCTTCAATTAATTCAGCATCATTGAAAATTGTTGTGTCATACTTGACAACAATTTATATTTTTCCTATTGATCATGACGAGGGAAATGCTCCAATAAAATTTATTACAAGAAAATTGAATGCTTCATCATCGATAATTACAGCGTTATATTACCACTCAACAAGTCAATGGATTATTAGTGGAGATGAAGAAGGAATCGGTATGATTTTTTTAATATATTTAATTTACAATTGAGAAATAACTATCAACATATAATTATTCCAATTAGTATTAGGTTGGTCACTGTCTTTGGAATGTACTTTAAAATGTTTGGACGGTCATAGAAACGCGGTAAAACTTATTATTTCACATCCGTCAATTTGCGGTTTTATTACGTCGTCTAAAGATGATGTTCTTCAAGTCTGGAGTTGTAATCTTCGACAAAAGGTTGTATAAAAATATCTATAATAAAATTGATGTTATTACGTACTTCAGTGAGAGGCTGGAATTAGTATTGATTTAATTGATAGAATAATATATAGAATTCAATTTGTAGTTGGAGTCATTCACTGAACTTGGCGAAATTTTTTCCATGGCAATAAATCCGGTAGCTTCATCCATGGTTACATTAGGGAGAAAGTTGAATTTTTTTTACATGCAACAACTCTACACATTTTATGCTCCACTCACGTAAATTACATCCAAGTAATTGTTAATTATTGAAAATTTTGTATTTTATGAAAATTTTATTCGTTAGTGCTCCAGCAATTATTCTTTTCTCTGCATCAAATCATGTGCATCCCACACGAATTTTTGTTAAAACGCTTGATAATAATATTTATATATTATCGTCAGTATCAGGAAGACAATTAAATATGGGAATACTTCCGGAAAATGTGATACCTGTTTCAATTGCTTACAGTGCAATTACCAGTAAAATTTATATTTATAAATAATTTTGTATGTATGATGTCATTATAATTAATTATTAAATTTATTCTCTTTTTTATGTTTCAGAAAGTATGTATATGGTGTCATCAGATACTGGAAATATTTTAATTAGCACTATTGAAACATGCCCGATGGAGCTAAAGTAAATAATTATATTTTTTGTCTCATCATTATTAAACACGTTGTGTTAATTTTTAAATTTCTTAGAAAAACTTGGAAGACAGGAGATAAAAAAATTACTTGCATCGTTGTTTATGATTACTATGATGAAATATATGGACTTGATCGAAAACTGCAAAGTAATACAATTTTTTTTAAATATTAATTAATTTTTATTTCGGTTTTTAAAAATTTTATTTATGTTTATACACAGAGCCTAATTTTGTTTGTCCTATTCGTGCACGAATCATCGTGGGCATGTTAAATGGGGAGATGGCGTCAGTTAATGAAACGACTGGGAAATATGAAAAAACAATTCGTGTGAGTAAAATAAAGTTATTATTTTTGTGTTGAAAAATAAAATAATTTTCCGATGATTATAGGCACATAATGGAGAAGTCAAAAAGCTTTATGCGTCAACAGTGTCTGGACACATTTTTTCTATGGGTGAAGATAAATGTGTGAAAGTATGGAGAATGCTTCCAAATATAGTATCCTCATTAGCATTGTTGCATTATATCTATTATCTAAATCCAATTACTAATATTGCATCCATGGGGTAATTATACTGTGATTAAATTTCATATATACTAAAATAAATATTAATCTATATGGTTTTTTTTTTTATTTATTTACAACACTAGATTTACGATTTGTATTTCGAGCAACAATACTAATTTACAATCACATCAACTGCTAATGTACGACATTAAAGAAAGAAGTAAGACCATAAAAAGTAGATAACAAACTGAATGCTATTATTTAAAATCATTAAAATACTATAAATAATTGTTTATGTAATAATTTATAGTTCCCCGAGAACATCATCCATCGAAAGATCATATTCAACAAATATTAGGAATCGCCACATCCGAATCTCTACTTATTTGTGCGACATCATCAGAAGATAACACCATACGAATATGGAATCAAGAAAATGATTTGATTAAGGTGTAACTTCGATTAAATTTATAATTATTCAACATGTTCAAATTTATAATCTTACAACTATTTTATATTTATTTAATTGTTTATAGATTTTAGAATTGAATATTCGGGTCAGAGAACTGACCTTTTCATCACGACGAGGAGACATTATTTTTAGTGTTGGAAAACATTTGTATCGTTTGCCATATGAAAATTGTATGAATTTTATTTTTATTATCAAATTTTCTTATTTAAATATTTATTGATATGCTTATTATTTTTACAGATTTATCAGTAACATATAGGACAAGAATATTGAATAATAATATTTTTGACGAAGAAGAGGAAGAAGAACCAATGATGAAATACGATAAAAATGGAGAATATGAAAAAGAAGAAGATAAAATAAAAATCGTACATCCAGTAAATAGCGTTCAGCTTGGATCTCTAGACCCCACAATGAATACACCGTGTCTTCAATCAATATTGCAACAACACATGTGTATGCAAATAGAATCACGCGACGAAGATATCATTAAAATTAAAGACGGAATAATTCCTATAAAAAAAATAATTAAAAAAAAATCTCTAACTTATCATGAGGAGTGGACAAAGTATGAGGATGAACTGTTTGGACTACTTGAACAAATAGAAAAAGAAGCTATTCCTCCACATGATGTACGGAAAAGTATTGAAAATTATAAAAATGTTAAAAAAATTCTCAACATACCTACATTACAAAAAAAAATTGAATATGTTGGCAATTTCATCGGGTATGTTCCAAATTCTATGATTGTTAAAACATTAGTAATGAAAAAACTTGAACGAATGTCATACATGGCTCAAGAAAAAAAGAAATTCAAATATATCTATCCAGATGAGGTTTGAAAATTTAATACATATAATTTAAAATTTATTTACTGTCAATACTAATAATATTTTTATTGTATTTATAGCTGCAAGGTGATCGAGAACTGTTAGATGACTCAAGTTTATTCTCATTATCCATGCTAGAAGACCTGAATAATTTATAACATTCAATGAATTGAGAAAGTTTTATTATTTGTGAGGTAAAAGAATTTATTTTAACGACATAATAAAATTACTGAATGGTTTACAATAATCGAATATACAATCGATTAATTCATGACAAAATTAAGGCCCAATCTCCAATAAATATAGATAATTGATTAATTAATGTATGATCACCAGGCTCGTGCTTGGTACTTATTCAGAGAGACAACATCATATTCGGACTTTATCTCTCCCAATGTTTCATGCGTTTATGTATGAAAATATAAAAGAATGTACTATACAGAATCATTTATTTTTTTTTTTTTTGCTGGCATTAAAGTTCACTTTCTGTACTTCAATATTTGTTTAATATATATTTTCTCAATGTTGATTTTTCTTCCCGTTAACCAAAATTACCGTGGTCATAAATGCATGTGAATTTGAAAAATATATAAAATATTCTTCATGTTCTTACATGTAGTTCAATATTTTCAAAATACATATAAAAATAAAATTATTAATCAATAAAAAGATATAATTTTTTCTAATATATTTTCAATTTCACTGTAAAATTAGAATTTCAAGAATAGTTCGGAATAGCCATTTAAAAAATTATGCAATTTGACAATCAAAGCGAAAAAAAAACCCCGCTATCATTAATATTATTTTCGAACCCGTGAATTAATTCATTGAGAAAAAAAAAGGCTTGCCTGCAGTCTCTTTTTTTTTTGACTCCCTGCAAAATCTATTCGCAAAAGTAATATCAACCTTCTAAACATATTTATAATATTAAATTAACGACTACCTGGCAGTAAAGTATTCTTTACAAATAAAATATTAAAATTCTGTACGTCTGGGTACAGGATATCGAAGAACTAATGCACTATCAGCTGAGATTATCGGCAATGCATTATCGCAATGATGATTTACTAAATGACTAACACTATCAAAGATACGATCTTTCGTACGAACCTAAAAATAAAGATAATTTTTATAAATTCATACATTTAAAATACAAATGAAAATTAAATAATAAATTATATAAATAACTATTTACCACTCCTTCCGGATCAATCAGAAGTAAATGCTTAGATGTACCATTATTCATTCCAGTTAATACATATTGCCCTGGCGATCCTTGAGATTCTCGAACCAAAAAATCACCATCCTTTGTGAGCATAGATTCTGCCTCAGATCGACTTACACTGCCGTGATACCAAACTTCCTGTTTCAATTGTTGTTTCTGAGAACGAGGACTTAGTTTATTCATTTCCGATATCGCTGTACAAAATGGTTCTAAAAATAAAAATAAAATTATGTATCAATTAAATAAATTTAAATAGTACAATTCATAAATTTCTATAAATTCATACGCATATCAAAGGCATCAAATAATGACGCAGGTTCTCGTCGTGAATCCTTATTCGCAGCAATTACTGTATCATTAACATAATTGTGTTCTGATTGAGCTGATGAATTCAATGAAGCAGCACCGTCCGAGTTCAAATCAATTAAGTTACCAGTTTCTATTGATAAATATATTTTATTAAATTGATTAATAAATAGATAAATAATTATTTATTTAAATTTTTCACACCTGGCCATTGTTGAGCTGTTGAAGTGTGTCGAGATCGTCCATTAAAGAATTGATCAGGAAATTGTGAAGACTGCATACTACTCATAGTCCCATGATTTTGACTAGAGTGATGATGTTTTAAATTAGGTAAAGTTGATGCCGAAATTGGCAATGGCGGTACTGGAGGTGGTCCAATGTCAGGCGGAACTTTGCCTGGTAAATCATTGTAGTAATCTCGGTCTGGCTCTCTAATATCATGCAATGCTGGACTATGATATGAATAAAAGTAAACAATTTATTTATTGTAGACATTTGTGTTATAAGAAAAATAGAGCGAGGAAAAAAAAACTCACTGTAAGGACGATGGTTTGGTCAAGAATTCTTTAAATCTAAGCTCAAACGCTTGTCCAATAGTAGAAATAACATCCTGGGCTAAACCACCACCGCATTCAAGAACATAACAGGCACGCCATTCTTTTATATCTTTTGCCACATAAGCAACAAAATCAAGAATCTCCGTGTCACCACCAGACGCAAATGAAATTCTTGGCATTTCATGCTTTGCAATTATTTCACCAGTCTCAAAATTAGTGAGAGCTAAACTAGTGCTGTTTATTATTAGATTAATATTAGTTCCAGCGTGTTCCATACACGGCTTGTCCGCGATTGCTCTCAAAACTTTTCTATCCACCTGAAAATTATTCATTAACATTAATTTGTATAATTAATCTAAGAACATGTCTAATATTACAATAATAAAAATTTTCTTACTCTTCTCTTTTTGTCAGCTGATTTTAAACCTGCTGCTTCACACACACGATTTATACATTCTCTAATTAGAAAAATAATTACATGAAAAAATTAACTTTGATACTAGTAATAATAGATAAATTATTGTATTTAATAGAAAGCAATTGTCATCTTACTTGGCAACACATGATCTTGTCTCAAAATCCAAACTTTTCATAGACGTATGAACTTCAAGGCACCCAATATACTGTATAAAAATTACATATCATTATTTCATTTCTATTAATCAAAATTTAATGAAGAAAAATAATAAGATAATGCATTACGATATATATTTAAATGAGAAAAATTTTTTTCATAATAAATTATCTTACCCTAACAGCATAGGTAATGCCTTCCTTACTGACTAAATGATCTGGGTGTAACCATCCTCTAGCAGGTTTGCTTATGAAGCTCCCACCTCCGCCTGTAGCCATACCTGCATTACAATTAACCTGCAAAATAATATCAATTTATACTTTGTTCAATAGTAATTGTCTAATCAATAAAGAATGATTAATTTTTTGTTTAGAATAATTATATCCTTGTAAATTATACATTTATATAATAGTAAATGGTAAATGGAAAGCAAAAAAGGAAATGGAAAATATATTTCAATATTACTCGTCGTTAGTCTTCGATGATAAAGTCCTCTAATGATGATGATATAGTTGAAAATAAAATTTCAATGTCAGTTTGAAAATTCCGTGAAAATTTGTATCACCATTTCATTCACTTTTTTTCAATTTCAAATTTCGCCATTTTTATTTTCTAAGAAAAATTTATTTTTCCACTGATTTCACTAAATCATTTTGTGAACTATATCAAATTTATTGTACATTTTCAAAGTCATTAGCATAATTGAAATAAAACGATTAATTTTTTTATTCTAATAAATTATATGTAAATATTAATTTTGAGATGTTTTTTGTAGAAATAATAATCAAGTGATGAATATTATGAAGATGATAACAATAAATAAGTAATTTTATTAATATCCGTAGTGATTAAAAATTTAACATCTAATGATAAATGCAATATATTGTTAAGATATTGTATTATGCATATAATTTGACAGCTGATGAAGCTGACCGTCCGTCTAATGCAGGTTATATCGTTATTATATATGTATTATTATATGTATATATATATATATATATATATACACATTTCTTTATGTTACTTTGTAAAAAAAAATTCACTAGAAAGTATTACAATATATATACATACATATATTATTGATATAAACTATGGATAAAATTTAGAAATGCACTAGATGATTTGAGAGGTTATGTGCAATTAATAATAAAATATTTAAACATTGAAATTATCTTCAACCACATAAATTATAATCGATAATAATTATGTTGATGAGTCCCGACTATTAATAATTTAAATTAAAAATTCTTGAAGATGAAGAAAAAAAAAAATATCTGCACACAAATATAAATTTCTAATGTCAGATTTTCGTCACAACAGCGCTGCCATCTTTCTAGTACGTGGAGATGGCAAGCTCAGAACAGAGGGCAGCACTTTGATCTTCTTTACGATAACCAGCGCCAATAGTGGTGAAAACAACAATTAATTTTGGATTACAATATGGGACAAAGGTATATAAAAAACTTGAGAAGTGGAGTGTAATTTTTGCAATTTGTTTTTGACCTCATTGACAATATTTGAATTTCCTTCATGATATGTATAAAAATCTGGAATACTCTGTTGATACAGAAAAGAATACGTTATAATATTATATGAGTACACTTTATTGAATGCAAAAGATAAAAGTATATATTTACCATGGGTAAACATGAAACAATGACGATAATTACAAACCATATGAACATTATTATGATTGGAATTATTTAATATATTTATTTGAGCACATGTACACACAACACACGTATGTAAAATGTTAAATCTAAATATTTATGAAAAAGAAAATTATTGAACGCACATAACCTAGATTGAATTAATTAGTCGATGTAATTAATGTATTTGTTATTTAGATTATCATCCAATATATCACTGTGGATATAATAAACAAAGCCAATATTCAAATACGCAACAATGACGCAGAATGAGGAGGAGGTTAAGATGATGTGTGATGAAAGTGTAAAAGCTGGAGATGTGCTCCCAGAAGAATCAGATAAACAGTTTCTTATGGATTATATAAAAGATATTGAACAACGATTAGCTATTAAGGATGAGATTAGAGCTTCAAATTTCAATGTAACACGTCCACCAGATACATATTTTAGTAAATTAGATTCAAATCTAAAGAAAAATACAACATTGGTGAAAAAATTGAAAAACTTTAGTGGTATTCAATTAGATCAATTTCTCAAAGACATGACAATATTGAATCTTACAAAATATGTAAGTGAAATAGCCACCGCATTAGTAGATTCTAAATTGAAAATGACCGATGTACAACCAGCAATTAAATTATGCAGCTTTTTACATCAAACTTATGCTGAATTTTCAAGTCATTTTTATGAAAATTGGCAACGAGTTTTGTGTTTGAAAGTGGGAGAAAAAATTAACAATCCAAGTAAACTGCGTGTTGATTTAAGATTTTATGCCGAGCTAGTTAATGCCGGTATTTTTACCCATAAACAAGGTCTTTCTTTGCTCGGTTCAGTACTCACAGTTCTAATAAACATGGATAAAGAGGAGCATAATAATGCCAATATTATTCTGACGTTTTGTCGTCATTGCGGTGAAGATTATGCCGGTTTAGTGCCAAAACGAGTTCGAGAATTATCTGAACAATTAAATATACCAATACCAAAAAGTAAAATATTATCATCAGAAAAACAACAAAATGTTCGAGCATTACTTCGAGATTATTATAATTCTCTATGCAAACATTTGATGAAGGATCATAAAGAATTGCAAGCATTTGAAAAACAAAATCGAAAAATTTTACAAACAAGAGGAGAATTGAGCTCAGAACGTAAAGAAAAATTAGAAGCACTTCAAGTTTCTTACAGTCGTTTATTGATAAATGTACAGAATTTTGCAGAGACATTGGATGAACCAATGCCACAACTACCAATTGATAATGAAGTTAGAACCGAAACAGACGAGTCATTAAAAATGATTAGTGAAAGTGAAGAAAATAGTATAATGGAAGATATGTGGGGCGATGATGAAACACGAAGGTTTTATCAAACACTTCCAGATCTTACTGTATTTTTACCTGGATCATATTTAAGAGAAGTGGTCAAAACAGATACACCAGTAACTGAAGAAGTACTTGATGAAGAAATTAATTATGATGAATTAGATGATATTGAAAAAAGTGAAGAATGTGAGCCTGAAGTTGAGGAACCACAAACTGCAAATATTAGTAATAAAATTCTTCTTGATGCTTTTTTAACTCATTTACCTAATTGTGTTAATCGAGAAATGATAGATAATGCTGCAGTTGATTTTTTAATCAATCTTAATACAAAGCATAATAAAAAAAAACTTATCAAAGCACTATTTGGTGTGTCACGAATTCGTCTGGATTTACTTCCATTTTATTCACGTCTCGCTGCCATTCTTTATCCAGTAATGCCAGATGTTGGTAACGAACTATGTACAATGTTAAAGCATGATTTTAAATATCACGTAAGAAAGAAGGATCAAATAAACATTGAGTCAAAGGTGAAAGTTGTTAGGTATATTGGTGAACTTGTAAAATTCAAACTTTATTCAAAAATTGAAGCGCTTTATTGTTTAAAAGTATTGCTTCATGATTTTACTCATCATCATATAGAAATGACGTGTAATTTATTAGAAACATGCGGAAGATTTCTTTTTTGTTCGCCAGATTCTCATCAACGGACTAAAGTTTATCTGGAACAAATGATGCGAAAAAAAGCTGTGACTGCATTGGACTCTCGTTATGTAACAATAATTGAAAATGCTTATTATTACGTAAATCCACCAGAGTCTACAGGTGGATTGGCAAAAAAACAACGTCCACCAATGCACGAATTTATTCGTAAACTGCTTTATCAAGATTTATCAAAAACTAATACAGATAAAGTATTGAAGTGGATGCGAAAACTTGATTGGGAAGACGAAAATATATCATCATATGCAATAAAATGTCTCACAGCTGCGTATAATGTTAAATATCTTAATATAAGATGTGTTGGTAGCCTGCTAGCTGCACTTGTTGCGCATTATGAGGCAGTTGGTCCTCACGTTGTTGATGGTGTACTCGAGGATATTCGATTATGTATGGAAATAAATTCACCAAAATATAACCAACGACGAATAGCAATGGTGAAATATTTGGGTGAACTTTATAATTATCGAATGGTTGAAAGTGGCGATATTTTCCGTACACTTTATCTGCTCATTACTTTTGGTGTTAGTATGGATCATGCAGTACCAAGTCCCTTAGATCCACCTGATCATTTGTTTCGTATTCGACTTGTTTGTACACTTTTAGAGACATGTGGTCAATATTTTAGTGGTGGATCCAGTAAGAAAAAACTCGATTATTTTCTGATATTTTTCCAAAATTATTATTGGTTTAAATACACCGATCCTATATGGAATGCAGAAAATATTTTTCCTATTGGTATTGATTATATGTATCGTGATACATTAACAATGTTACGGCCAAAAATGCAATTGTTTCATAGTTATAAAGAATCACAATTTGCTATTGAAGAATTGAAAAATACATTGTATCCAATGTTAAGCATTGGAAAAGATGAGAATGAACGCTCTGAAGGTGATACTGATATGAGTGTAATTCCCGAAGTTGATGAAGAAATTATAACTGGTGGAAATGGTAGTGGTGATGCTAAAGCTATAATAGCAGATCTCCATTTTGAAGAACCAGAAGATTATTCTGAAGCTCAATCCGAAGATGATTGGATGGTTTATGGTGATAGAGATGAAAATGTTGGTGATGGAACTGGTGAAAATACGCAGGGTGAACAGAGTCTTTCTCAGTGTTTAAATGAAGGTGTTATAATGGACGCATCGGAATTAGATGCAGCATTACCTTCAGGACCTAAACGTGTTTCTTGCCCTGAGGATGATGATTTTCTTTCGGCATTGGATAAAATTGTATCAGATAATATTCAAGATCGTATGAGAGATAATGTGAAACAACAACAGGTTGATATATCTGTTCCTATTCATGTAAAAAGTACTAAAAAAACTTATGAACAACTTCAAGAAAGTCCCTCGGATAACAGCACTGTAGACTTTGTTTTAATGCTGCGTAAAGGCAATAAACAACAATACAAAAATCTTGCAGTACCTGTATCGTCTGAATTAGCATTGAATTTGCGAAATCGCGAACAAGAACAGAAGGAAGAAAAAGAACGAGTGAAAAGATTAACTTTGAATATTACGGAAAGACAAGAGGAGGAAGATTATCAAGAAGCAATTAATCAAGGTACAAGACCTGTGACGGTTAATTTAAACAGGGAAAGGCGTCAAAAATATAATCATCCTAAAGGTGCGCCCGATGCAGATCTTATTTTTGGACCGAAAAAAATACGATAAACGGTGGTGTAAATTAACATTGGAAACAAAAAAATATTGATATTAAATATACTCTGCAAGATCGTTTGGTGTTTTCATTCCCAGAGCAGAGTTAATAAAGTAATAATTTCATTCATTTTCAACTGTCATTATTGACGCACATAATTTCGTTGAATTCATCTTGTTGCCATTTCATAAATTCGTTGGAATAATAAAAAAAATTAATTGTTATAAATCCTAAAAAATTCTTCAACGTGAATAATTGTTTATAATTTTATTTTCGACTTTCTCCTAAGAAATTATTCCCATGTACAAAATGAATATAAATAAAGATTTAAGTGCTTCATTAAGGGTAACATAATGGTATTTGTTTACTTCTTCTAATCTTATGGTTTTTTTTAGATGTACATTTACTTTTTTTTTTTTAAAGCAAGAAATAGAATCGTCAATAATGTGTGTGGGACAACAAGAAGATTGAACCTACTCTAAATGCACATCGTTTGAAGCCCATATGAGATCTGCTTTTTTATTATTCTAATAAATCATAAAAGGATTTATGGATCCTCTTCAGCATCCTCAAATTGTCCAGCTTCTACATCCATCGCTTCTTCCGGCTCATTTCCATTTTGATTCTCGGTAGATTGCTCTGTAGTAATAAAAAATAATTCATTCATTTAATCAATGAAGAAAAAAAATACTTTATATGATTTATTCGATGAATGAAAAGTAAAAAAAAATTATTATATACCCGACGCTAAGATATATGGAGCATCCCCAGCACCAACTTCATAATACTCGAAATCATCCTCTTCTGCATCTTCATAAATGTCTTCTTCTGCTGTAAATAAAAAAAAAAGATTTAAAAATTAATATTATTATTAAGTATTACATTAATTACCATCTGAAAAACTATCTTGCGGGTCAGGGTGAAGAGCTTGGCATTGGTTCATTGCTTGAAAGATAGCATCCAAATTGTTTGTATTATCCGGAGCGAATCTCATTTCAGTTATGACTGTTTCTGAATCAGCGTCGTCCTCTTCATCTCCGGAATTGGTTCCATCATTTCCGTTATTTTGTAATCCTGCAATATCTATAAGAAAAAAAAAATTTATACACTAGTTTAACATTACGTAAAAATAAATTAATTAATCAAATATGAACATTATTGAAATTACTCGGTAAATCAATTTCAGAATCGACCATAATATAGAGACACTGTCTGGGATGTACTTGCTCATCTCTTGAAATTGCATGCAATGAAATATGTGAATAATCCAAAGAAAATCCTTGCTGCGTAGTACTATTCACCCATGATAATACACTAAAATCAAAAATATGAAATGTAATTTAACGAATTATTACTAAATTATCATACTTGATATCTTCAGAGATATCTACCTCTCAGTCACGTAAAGGGTACCTTTTCCAACTTCTCTATCACTGATATAAACAGTAGTATTTTGTTCTTCATGTCTAATACCTTCTTGTGGTGCCAAAAAATTGCTCAAGACAACCATTTTTTTATGTTATCTAAAATAATTTTATATTTTCAAATGACTACAAAAATTAAATTATTCAACAGTATGTATGTATGTGTATTATATTTGCAATTTATTGTAACAAATATTTCATACTCACCAACCAAATTCGGCACTTATATTACTCTAATTTTTGAATAAAGAATACAGACGAGTGTCTGTATTCTGAAATATATCTCCAACAAATATTGTAAACTGTTTTTTCAAGTCTTTTAAAATATTTTTTTTTCCTCACAGTGAGTCTTGATGAATAAAAAATATAGACTTTAAAACGCAGTCGGTTTATGGTGCAGCTAAAATTAATATTTCACTTGTAATATTTTTTAACGACGCACTGATTTAATGAAAAAATATTTTGCAAAACTAAATTACCTGTTATTATTTTTAAAAAGTGAAAATTAGATCTATTTAATATGTATTAATCAAATAATATTATTGAAGAAATCTCGGTGTAACTGTGTAATGTAACACAAGAGATATATTATAACTGTTTATTTTTGCTACAATACGCAATAACCAGTATGCAGTATGTATGCACCAATATTTTCGTGCCGGTATCGTTTTTATAACTATATGGAGATTACCAAGACTGGCCATCCGCCATTAGGGTTTTTCAGAATCCTACTACTAGCGCCGTTGGCGGGAAAGCCTGGAAATAATTTTCATAGAAAATATTTGAAATTTTTTTTTTTTTAAACTAATATGTTTTTTTACAACAAACATTAATCAATATTTATGTCTATCCTTAATAAATAATTATATATTTAATAGGGATGCGATTGTTTATAGTTTTATGGTTTTAATTAAAAGAGAATATTTCATAATAATTTATATAATTCTTTATGGGGAAAAAAAAAAACATTTTAAAAATTTTTTTTCGCAGACATGAGCGCCATCTACAACTAGGGATTATTTTTCCATTTTTCGTCCAAATGAGAATTCACCTTGCCGAGCACGTTTCTCTTTCGTTTGATTTTACACACGCTTAGCAAAAGTAGATAATCTCGATACGATTCAGTTGCTATTTTGGTTGTTTCAATTAAATATTTGTTTCAATTTTTTGGAAAAGTAAATAATTAATCGACAATCATGTCTGAAAATTGTCCAGACAACGATTGTGTAATTTTTAATCAAATATCACGTAAGGAAAATTCAATCAAATTAATTTATTAAACCAGAACATGAACCGGCAGAGGTTATGTTCAATAAAAATTATTTATAATGAAACTTTTTCCTGCATGAAACAAAAAAGAAAAACTTAACATTATTAATTTTATTAATATATATATATTTATTTTATTTATTCAGCGTTGAAAAAAATAAAAATACACGTGGCTGGATCTACAGTATTGCACGCGATAGCGCACACAAAACTTCCAACGCGATTCGAAAGAAATTCACCAAATATTGAAACACCACCATCTACAGATGGTGAAGACGAAGAATTAAATCAATTTGAAGATGATCTAGACTATTTAAGATCATTAGATCCTAAAGATTGGAAGAATCAAGATCATTACGCAGTTTTGGGTATTAAAAAAATTCGCCATGAAGCATCGGAAGATCTTATTAAACGAGCATGTATGTATTATATTTCATTCACTTAATATCTACTATGAACTTTATTCTCATATAAAAAAAATAAATAACTAAATAATAATTGATTGCTATTTAACTTTATATATTGATTTTAGATAAGCACAAAATATTAAAACATCATCCAGATAAACGCAAAGCAATGGGTGAAGAAATACGCGCTGATGATGACTATTTCACTTGCATTACTCGTGCATGGGAGATGTTAGGAAATCCGGTTAAAAGACGCAGCTATGATAGTATTGATCCGTGTTTCGACGATAGTTTACCTGATGATAAAGATGCAAAAAATGAATTTTATAAAACAATGGGTAAAGCTTTTGAAGATAATGCACGATGGTCTGTAAAGCAGCCTGCTCCATTATTGGGCGATTCTGACACGCCAAGGGAAAAAGTTGAACGATTTTATTCCTTTTGGTATGAATTTGATTCGTGGCGAGAGTATTCTTATTTGGACGAGGAAGACAAAGAGTCAGGACAAGATCGTGATATGAGAAAGTGGATTGAGAAAAAAAATAAAGCAACACGAGCTAAACGAAAGAAGGAAGAAATGATGAGAATTCGTTCTTTAGTTGATACTGCATATAATGCAGATCCGCGAATAAAAAAATTCCAGCAAGCAGATAAGGATAGAAAAACAGCGGCAAAACGTGCAAAACAAGAGGCGGCAAAGGCACGTCAACAAGAGGAAGAACGATTGGCACGAGAAATTGCAGAGAAGGAGCGTATTGAAAGGGAAAAACGTGAATCAGAGGAAAAAGCTCGACAGGATGCATTAAAACAGGAGCGTGAAGTAATGAAAAAAGCATTGAGAAAAGAACGTAAGGCTTTGAGGGATTTGTGCAAATCTAATAATTATTTCGTCACAAGTTCAGCTGAAAGTATAAAGCACATGGAAAGTGTTGAAAAAATTTGTGAATTATTTAAACTCAATCAACTGGAAGAGGCTATTAAATATTTACAAACAGGTGGTAGAGAAGCATTTTTACAAATTGTCGCTGAGACTGAAAACAAAATTGAAGCTGAACGTCGTGCTGATTTTAATCAAGTGGATTCACGAAATAATACATTAGAAAAACAAGTGAAGGCTCATCTTGTGCCATGGTCTGAACACGATCTTCAGTTGTTGATTAAAGCTGTGAATTTATTTCCAGCTGGAACAAATCAACGTTGGGAAGTGGTTGCTAATTTTATCAATCAACATTCAAACAATGGTGTTAGTCGTGATGCCAAAGAAGTATTGGCTAAGGCCAAAGATCTTCAATCAACGGATTTTAGTAAATCTAGCCTGAAAGAGCAAGCAAATAAAAATGCATTTGATAATTTTATTGCTGAAAAAAAAACAAAAGAGGCAATTGATGAAAGAATGCCAGCTGTTACTGAACGTTTAGATCCGCCAGTTACTAATGGCACTACAAGTGAGGTTAAAGCTCAAACTGAACAAAAATCACAGCCATGGACACCAGCTGAACAAAAATTGCTTGAGCAAGCACTCAAAACTTATTCTAATGTTACGGGAACTGAGAAATGGGATCAAATTGCCAGTTGTATTCCTACTAGAACGAAAAAAGAATGTATGAGACGTTATAAAGTGAGTTAAATTTCGTATGATAGTTAATTTGTTTTTGGTTTTGTAATAATGTTCTAATATTTGTTTATGCTTTATCCGGTTTTTAGGAACTCGTTGAACTCATCAAGGCCAAGAAAGCAGCAACACAAGTTACGAAACAGTGACGACACTGTTATGTTACTTCAGAGTATTTAATGACAAAGGTCGTATAATGAAAAAATAAATATAATTAAATAATTGCAAGACTGTGCAGATGTTAAACATAATATCATGTTATAAATGTGAAGCGACACGATAATGGCGCGTTTTTGAAAAAATGTGCACTGTACATTGGTATGTAAAATATTAGAAATATACATTGCAATTCCGCGACAATGTTTTGAGAATTTCATGAATACGAATATGATAACTTGGTCGTATTTTTATTTGCTTTTGTTTCCTCTCATTTTTCTTTTTTTAATTGTCTGATGTAAGGTATATTTAATTAATGAGTGACAAGATGAATGCATAAGATGCTCGAACCCCTTATATATTTTAATTTGACACAATTTCGACAACAGCAACAATAACACAACAAATTTTGTTTTGACCTAATTCTTTTTTTTTTTTTCATTTTTAGTTTTGTTTAAAGTGAATTTTATTGTATCAATTTTAAGCAGTTACTAATTATGCTCAATGATTTTTTTTTTTTTTCTTAAATTTTCGTTTTTGTATTAATTTGAAAAATCTCAGATTTTTTTTTATTATTAATATTTCATGCGACAATACGACCTCACAATCTTTTATAATACCGTCAGGAGTTACAATACAAAATGATTTTCAAGTGATGGATATGAAAGGTTGACTTCACGAGCGTTAACAAATTATACTTTTCTAATATATAAATACAATTAAAGTTGGTGAAGTATATATACATACACGTATAGTTGTAATTTGATAGTAACAAATAGTAACTCCAGTTTTCGTTCAAATTGAATTTAAGTTTTATCCATCATATCAGAATTCAAACATGTATCGTCTAATGAGGATTTAAAACTTTAAATTTTCATTTCCTTCATTCAATATAATGAAAATGAAATTATTATATATGTACATCGATTTAAATTTTTGAATTTATTTTCTCTGCAGATAGCACACACCTCATCATCTCAACTTTCCGCCATTATTGTTTATATTATATTTCCTTTCCTTTATGAAATATGCAATTTTATACATGATAAATTACTTTTAAAATTAATTACAAATTATTTGGTTTTTTTTTTGTTATACACAATTGTGAATTTTAATTATGTACAATACTATGTATATATTGCATTCACATTAATTGTGGTCAGTGAATTTTTCTTTACTGATTTATCGAGTACATTGAGATGAACTTATATTTTAATTTTAATTTTTTTTTCTTTACTACAATATTTTTTTTTTTTTTTTATTTTTCGTTTCAATTTCTCTTCATTTTTGTCTCGTTATACTAAATGCTTTCATTGAATAGCAATTGCTCTGATACGAAATACGTATGTTGTTATTTAAAGTTATCGGTTGCATATTGTGCGAATACAAGTTGATTAGCAGATGAATCTAAGTAAAATAATTTTCAGGGAAAATCATTATCCACATTCGGCAAGGAATCAATTAACAAAAGCTCATCGAAATCAGACAGTTATATATGAGAAACTGAAAAAAAAACCAAACGAAAAATACAATGGTCAAACATAGAAATTAATTAATTAATTAATTAATTAATTAATTATCCAATGATGAATTGGATTATATAAACGTATACATAATTAATTAAGCATATCAGTAATGACGCAGTATTTTGGACGATCTGCTTTCCCGCAGATTTATAACCACACAACTCCACATCTCCTGTTATATTTAAATTTTATTTCCCGATTTTTTTTTTTTTCACTTTATATTTATCAATATGAATTTTTTATTATTTCTATTTTCAATTCGTTCATAGTAAATTCTACTATGGCATGTGATCTATGAACGCTATTCACGTAAACTGGTAAATTTACTTTATCTTTACAATATTTATATTATAGTATAAAAAAGACATTATAGACAATACATTATCGTAATATAATTAAGGACAATGTCGAAAAAAAAAAAAAATGTTACGATAAAATCTAGTATAGTCTATTTTTTTTTTTTTTTTTACTTCATCATCGCCCTATCTACTCACTTATTACTTTTCTTTTATGCAGCATTTTACATTTGTTATTTCTTAATACTTTTATTTTTTTCACATTTTCACTTTTTTGTTTTTTTTTTTTTGTTTTTATATCTCGGAGTGAATTTACAATTTGTCCTCTGCATCCAGAATTTACATTACATTCATTAATAACTACTTCATATTCTTTCATATCATTAACGATTATCAATGTCAAATCATCCCCGTATGTGTGCGCGTCGACATTGCATGCAATTTTGAAAGTTAGTTATAATTCCAACTTTATAATTGCCAATAATAATATACATAATTCGCCTAGATTGATAAGGGTTTTTACTTCTGGTCCAATATACGTTATTATTAGATACTTAGGCACTTGTTATTAATATATCTGTCTACATTATTCAATTTTCCACATATTTTCATGTTTTATTAATTATCCCCAATTATCTTTTTTCTTCTCCATCGATTTTTTTCGCACATTGTATGGATAATAACAACTGTATTAATATAACACGATGATGAGGATTATAATTAATGAAAAATTACTATTGTTATAATGCTTAAGTTATATAGTTGTCGTTTTTTTATTTTGTTTTTTTTTTCTATTGCATTTGTATATCGTTTTATCATTGAATTAGAGGAAGTATAACAACTCATTTAATTGCAGTATTAGCGTTCTTCACGTCGATAAATGTTACTATATTTTTCTTCGCTTTTCATTTATGAAAAATTGAAAGTAATTATTAATCGTATATTATTAACAATCAGAGATTAACGTTTTTTTTTTTTCATTATCGGAGCGATATTGAATATAATATATGGCGATTATTGATGATTGAATGAATGAACGATATAAAGACGCAGAAAATTCGTTTGTATTATTTTTCACACCTGCAGTAAAGATCTGAATAATAAAAAGATATTTAAACAATATACAACAAAGAATCAAAAATTTTATGTATATTTTCCGCATATTTGTTTTGTCAAATAATTTTCAGTTTTTTTTTTATTCTTTTAAGATTCTTTCGATTATTACTATAAAAAAATTTTCCCCATGTTAATTATTTTTTTTTTTTCCTATTTCAACAATAATTCAACGATTTTATCATAATATGAAATTTGTTCGTTGCCAATATTACGAGCTACATTATTTATTACCCGTCTTTATAATTATTTATGACATATATGATATTGTTGCTAAGACAATAATGGCACTCCAGGATGCTGTTGTTGCTAGTGCTGCTGGGGATGGTGAGGTGATTGTTGCTGTGACGGTAAAGACGTTTCCAATGATGAAATTTGTTCGCGAAGCTGTTCATAAGCAACTTCACGTGGACCCTGTGGTCGCGGATTCCAATGTTGATCCATACCGTGTTGCAATTGATAAGTGAGCGGTTGACCCCGGCGTTCTTGAAGTAAAAGCTGATGTGCAGCTTGATCCATTTCCTCCCGAGTCATGTCCAATGCCTCTTGCATTTCTCTCGAAGTATAACGAACAAAATCTGGATCACAATACTTTCCAAGACCTTGTTCAACGAGCACCTTAAGCAAAATAAAATTTAAAAATATTTAACATATTAAAATATTAAAATAAAATTGTTTTTTAATAAATTATTTCAACGCACCCGACCGACCAGACTTTCAGCACTACCAATTACTTCAAAGTTTGGCTTACGATCAGCTGGACTACCAGGTAGACTGTGCGACAGACGTTCAGATCCAACGCCACCATTGCTCTCACCGGTCCATGAAACTGTTGAATTATTTTAAATATATATTATTCAATTAATTATTTTTCATTATTAACGATTGCATATAATAATTCCTATCCTCTGGTGTACTCTCTGTTGCTCTCGTTATATTTTCCCATATTTTTCTCCCATTACTTCTTGTCATGATTAATCACAGCCCAAAGCTCTCAGTCCCCGTCTCACCTAGTAGCGTGACGTTAATGCACAAAATAATACAGAGTACATCTACCGGTACTCAGCGATAAAAGGCAAAATAAAAAATTATAAATTCTGTAAAATAAACAAAATAAAAAATATCAAACGCGTGCTAGCACAAAGCCCGAAGTTAATTAAGTTAGCCTCTTAATTTTACAAAAGCTCCTTCTCTTTCAGCATGCATGCAACTCAAAATATATATAAATTATATAAACTCTCGAATATTTCTGCCAATTTTGAAGACTTTTATGTCCACTTGCAATTCAGAGCGACAGAGTATACCGTAATTGTGACGATTTTCTTGTATAATTTTGTTTGTTTGAAGATTATTATCATCACCTCTACCGTGGAATGAAGCTCGGTGTAATGGCGAACAGGATTCACAAACTCGCCATTGTCGATAATCAACATTGGCTAAAAATCCAGCAACTGCCATCGTTTGAGTACGCGCGAGCTTCAATCCATTGGCAATACTTCGATTGTCTAATGTTGTTGGTTTCTCAGCTACTGATGTTGATGTTGTTTTTTGTATAACAATCTCGTTGACTGCTTTCTGCTTTGCAAATTTTTTTCTTCGCGATGACGGTGATCTCATCAGATTGGTCGGTGGAATATCTGTCACCTGGATTTTTCTACGACGTCTACCGCTGCCCTGTCGCGGACCTGATCCACTCGTACAGTCATCCTCCAGCGATGTGTCCTTGTCATCGTCCACAGCTGCAAATTGTTGATGGTGATGATGATGGTCCAATGATGATTGTATCCAAATAAATCAAGACAGACAGATAATAGAGCGTATCATGTTGAATTGTAAAAATCAGCAAAGCTTTGTCTATTATTTTATTGTGTGTGTTTTTCTACTTTTCTATTTAATTATTATTTTCTGCTTATTTTCATTCTGTTTTATTTATTCATTTTTTTTTTTAATGACTGCAGTACCCAGAGGAGCTACTCAGGAAGTGTTCGTGCATATGTCCATTCAATAAATAACAGAAGTCAGAAAAACGAACACGAAATTGAAGATGAAGAAGAAAAAGAAAAAAAAATAGAGAATAAAAAGGTGAAAGTGAAATCAATAGATTGAGATAATAGATCATCTTGCTCTTAGCTTCTTAGATGTTTTTCATTGCATTCTGTATCTTTCTCAAATAAATTTTTACGTCTGTTCGAATAAATTGTCGTACCGTGCTGTTCATTCCAGTCAATATAATCTACACAACATCCTCGTGATGCGTAGGCGTAATAACGTGCACCATCATTGGAGGATGATGCAAAGCTTGGGCTTGGACTTGGACTTGGTGATATTGTTGGACTGGTTGTGGGACTACTAGAGTCACCCTTAATCCCGGATGATGTAAATGTGATGGCAGTGGCAGTGGTTGACGGTAGATTCCTTCGTGGTGGTGGCGTTGGTGGTGTCAACTGTTGTTCAATTCCAACCTCGAGACTGCGATGAGGCAAGGCAGCAGAAAAGAAAATCAAAACGCCCACAGGGGAGCAAACACGCTTTAGTCAAAAACAATTAACACTAATTGTTATTATTTCAATTTCATTTTGCTTCATTTACATTTTTTTTTTTCTTTTCTCTTAATTGTCTACTATAGTTAATAAATTGTTACATTTATTTTTCTGCATTGATATCATGCCCTACATGCGATAAAAAACTTATACATTAGCCAAATTGATGCGCGGACGCAATGACAGAATGAAACAAATAAGCACACAAAAAAAAAAAAAAACGAAAAGCATTTCACAAATTTTGGATATGATGAATGATTATTAAATTTTTAGTTGGGTTTTAATTAGCCATGCGGGTAAATAAGCGGGACTATAAGGCATACAATATAATTCATCGTTAGATGAAGCACCCAATTCAATCTTACCATAATCGTTACTCGGATGAAGGTAGTTACCGCTACCCGGGCCACTGAAACGTGTATGACAGTAAAAAACAGAAGCATTGGAACACAACAAGTGATGACAGATGAACGGGAATTAGGATAATAAATTTATGTAATTGGAAAAAAGGATTATGATTTTTAACTATTATACGCGAAAGGATACTTTTTGTATATTTAATTTTTTCATTTTTTTTTTTTCAAAATTGTGAACATTTATATTGCGTGAATAATTTTTTTCAAGTGTAAAAACGCTTTTGACTTGCATTCGGCATGCACTAAATAATAGGATCAACAGTCGCGACGGCTGTTTGTTAATATAAAAATAAAAAAAATTAAATAAATAAAAATTATATAATATATAGCGATCAATGAAAATAATAATTACATCGACGACCATCAAAAATTAAGGAATTGACATTTATAAATAATATTTAAAAATATTAATAGGTATATAATAGTATTGAATTTTATATATTCAATGATAGCCCAACTTACTCCAAGACTTTATACGGATTTTGAAAATTTGCTGGTTGCATTCCAGAATTAGCAAACATTGCTAATGGTCTCATTGGTATATTTTCTTCAAATCCAGGCAATCTTACATCGCCGCCCGTTTGAATTGTAGTTGTGTCGCCAATACCTCTGATAAATTTTTGTTAATTAAATTATTTATTCATTTGAGTGTAAATATTTTTATAATATTGCAAATATTTATTTTTACACATACCCAGCGATGTTAGGAACAACTTGATGAGACCGTGCTGTAATTTGATTGCCATCCGCACCACCGGTTCGTTGCAACGAAGCGTATGGTAAAAAGTCGATTGAATTTGATGGCGAAACTTTAGGTGGTGGTGCATTGTTGGCATTTATTTTTAATGATTTTGCTCGATGGAAATTATGATGGCCGCGTCGCATACTCGACCAAACACTACCAAATAGTGAATGATTTCTCTGTAAAGTTTAAAATAAAATTTGTAAATTTACCATGTTCTATTTTAGTTTTTCAAAGGATTTTGAATTAAAACAATATTTATAACTATCGACATGTGATATTGAAAAAAAAAAAACCTTCAAGCACTCATGTACTTTTTCACGTTATTTAAAGTGTTCACGCTTTTTATATTTTTATTTATTCATAGTATCTATTTTACCCTGTGTGTGGGTTCTGGATTATCATCCAGTAATTCCTCAAGATTTCCGGATATTGCTCGCTTTAATTCTGGTCCAGCTTCGTGTAGTGTTCTTAATCCCGCTTGAAGTGTCACTGTATTGTGACACTCTTTATCACCTTCTTTCATTTCTTGCTCTTTGCGTTTTTTAAATCGTCGAAAATAATCCTGAATGAGAAAAGTAGCGTAAAATTTCCCCACCGTCACTTCGTCATCAACTAAAAAATTAAAGAAATATATTTTATATCTGCTCCTTATTAATTTTATTATTGAAATTAATCATTTAAAATTACAATTGGAATATAAAATCTTACCTCCAGGCGGTGGCACAACTTGATCTAATAATTTTGGACTAGTTCTCTTCCAAATTTTCTTTATCACCGCTCGCAACGACGCATTTGCATCATCAATATTTCCCTCTGTTTTAATTCTCAATGAGGTTCTAACGACTGCGAATAACGTGGCATTAAATAGAACTGTTCCGTCACTATTAAGCGGCATATTCATTGATACAAGTCTCTGAAAAATATTTATAAAATTCATGTATGCAAATAAATGCAATTAAACTTGTGAATAAACACGTGAAATAAAAATAAATTAATATTTTAACAAACCTTGCAAGCAACTCGATGAGGACAGAGTTTACCAAAACCAAGTGGTGGTGATATTTTTCTCAACAGCGTAACAACATCTAAATGTTTTATACGACCTTTTGCATCAGGATCGTACTCTGACCATAAACGAATAAATTCATCGAGATGATGAGGCCCCAAAATTGACCAATCTCGCGTTAAATAATCAAAATTATCCATGATAACCGCGACAAATAAATTAATAATCTGCAAAATATAACAGAATTTTTCAATTATTTATCATTTCTATTCATTTATTCATTGAGAAAATAAATTAATTTAAGGAACTAAATTTATTGCATGGAACCAAATGTTTATTGGTGTCCATAAATTTTTCTTTTCATGTATAATAATTTTTTAGATTCAATTAATAGAAAATACGTACGAGAAATGAACAGAGCACGTAGAATGATATGAAATAGGGAAATGCAATGTCGCTGCCACAACCATTTTTACTTCCAGCATCATCACTATTTAGATCACATTTTACTTCTGATCCACGATTAGAACAATCGAGCATAATATTTTGCCACGACTCACCTAAATTTATAATTCAGTATAAATTAATATACATTTATACAACTTATTAATTCGAATAAATTAAAAGAAAAATTGTATTACCAGTTGCAGACCGAAAGAGAATTAAAACTGCTTGAGGAAATGTTTGGAAATTATTGTTTCGATAAATTGTTGTGCCATCATCCAGAGCAATTTTCCCAAACATTTGCATTCCAATTACAGCGTAGATGAAAAATAACATTACAATAAGAAGTGCAACGTATGGCAATGCTTGAAACGACTTGATAAATGTCCATAAAAGTGTTCTGATGCCCTCGCCACGACTTAGAAGTTTAACCAATCGCATTACACGAAACAATCGGAAGAAATTGATTGATATAATATTAGACCCTGGCTGTAAATAAAAAAATTGTCAATTTAATATTTATTTTTTTCTCATTGGATAATTTCATTCTCTTTATTTTGACACATTTGTTTAAATGTGTAATTAATTCATGATGTCTCCAAGTTGATTAAGGAGATTTTTGTGTCATTGGGAATTTTATTGATGGGTAAAAATAATGAAAAATATTTTTGTTAATTTTTTTAAACGAGAGAGGTGTAAATAAATTATTTAACGCTGGGCGACGAGCATTGTTTTTTTTTTTTGGTTTTCATACTACTTGTGGATTCACGCTGGAAAGTCCATTCTAGGCTTGAATAATTTTGTTAAATAAATTTGTATATATTTTTTTTTTTTCGTTGTGCTTCGGTTGCCAATTGGTACTGCTGCCGACTTGTGAGAGACTTTTGCGCACGAATCCTGAGTTAAATACTCTACAATTAAATAGGACATTAGATAAAACTATAGAGCATTCACATTGTTACATCACTACTAAAGGGAATTCATTCATGACTAATTCATAATTTTTTTTTCTTCTTGAATTAGAGATTCCTGGATAGACACACACACACACACACACACATACGCAGAGGTACACACAAGTGTACACTCACGCATACATACACTTTTAGCGTTGGGTATTGTAGGGCGTTCCGCCTTGACATGCAGTCGTGCCTGGAAATAAAAATAAATATGTCGCACATGGAGAAAAAAAAAGAAAATTTTAAATGAAATAAAAAATTAATAAATAAATAATTATCATAATTTCGATAATATCATTCTGCTATGATTACCTAGAAATAATAATCAAAGATTAATAATGAAAAATATATGGAGACTATACATATGTACAAAATTTTTACATTTTTATTTTACCAAAAAATAATAATTTCTGATATTTTTTTTTTAATTTAAAAATATGTAAGTTGGTTTATTAATTTTTTTTTTTTTTTGTGACTTACATTCACTTCGGAGTAAACGATGTCTATAAAGCTGCCAAGGACGATGATAAAGTCAAAGACATTCCAGGCATCACCGAAATAATTCTGTGATTTAGAATAGAAATAAATTATATAATGAAATTTATTATTTAAATGTTTAAAAGTTCGTTTGGAATTTAAGCTTACTTTAAATCGAAATGCTGCGAGTTTGAAAACGAATTCAAGTGCAAAAACTGCTGTGAATATCATATTAAGAACATCTAGAGCATGAGTATATGGATCAGGTTGATTGTAAAATTTCATCGCCAATGTAATTGTATTTATAATGATGAGAGTAAAGATTGTATATTCAAAGGGCTGTGAGGTAACGAACCACCAGACTTTATATTGAATCCGATGCTTGGGTATATAACGTCGAACGGGCTTTGCTTTGAGTGCAAATTCAATGCAATTACGCTAGATGAAGCAGAAAGAAATAGTATTAAAATCTTTTATCATTTTGAAATTTAAAATATTTTATATTTAATGAAAATAATTTCATATTATTTATTATTTATACCTGATTTTTATCCAATTCACAATTTTTATACTCTTGCTCACCCTCATTTTGAAATGTTACAATAACAAAACCAACAAATATATTCACCATGAAGAAAGCAATTATAATTATATAAATTATGTAGTAAGCCGCGACAAAAGGCCGATAATTGTGTATTGGTCCATAGTCTTCACGATTTGAATCAATTGAGACGTACAAAAGTCTGGAATTAAAATTTTTATTCATTTGTTTATTGATTACAAAATAGAAAAAAAATTTTTACTTTACATTAAATAGATAGAATTTTTATTTTTATTCTTATAAATGTTTAATATTTACCCGGGCCAACCCTCGAACGTTGACACTGTAAATAAAGTCAACATTGCTTTGGCAACATCATCAAAATGAAAACGATTCCTCTTCCATTCTCTTTCTTTCATCACAGGTCTGTTTATGTGGCCCTCTTCAAACACTAAATAAGTTCCTCTAGAATTTAAAAAAATATACAAATATCAAATTAAACATCATGAAATAAATATAAGAAAAAAAAATTATCAATAAATCAACACTCACTGACACTCGGCCTCCGTTATTTTTGATTCGTCATTGCACATGAAAAATTTTCCCTGCATCACAATTAATATCATAATAATGAACAAAAAACTATTGCAATAAATTATTATCAAGTGTAATAGCGTTAAATATGTCATTGAAAAAGCATTGTTGTTAATGTAAAGTGTGCGCGTGCTGTATTTATTTTATTTGCCATGAAATCAATTTGAAAAAAAAATAAATAAAAGTTTAATTAACGCGTGCAAACGAAATTCATTGATAAAAAGCACTTAATTATTCTAACGATGCGAGAATATTTATAAATGTACGTAAATACTAATCGACATGGTATCGCTATGTAATTTTAAATATATAAATCGATAAAGCAAAAGAGAAAAAAATTTTTTAATATATTTTTATATAAATTTTACTTCGCGAACTAAAACGAAACTTTCCCTGTCTTCAATAAAATAACTTACATATTAATTTAACATTATCATGGATAAACGCATGCACACTTGCGTAAAACAAACGATTTCTTCATATACAATAAATAAATCAACTACATAATACATATTTAAATGAAATAATTTAAATTTACAGTAAAAAATAAAATTCTAAATTATATACACGATAAATTTATTTCTAATTGTAATTGGCGTTGTCTACAACTAAACATCTAAAACTACATGTATTGCATACGTGCACACGCGTGCGTTATCTTAATTAAAAATAAAAACTATGCGGATGCGTGGCTGTTTTTATTTATTTTTTATTTTCTCATTTTATTTTCTTATTCTGTTTTTTTTTTCTTCAATTTTCGTGCTTATGGGATGTTTACCTTAAATAGCTGCACCCCAATAACAGCAAACATGAACTGTAGGAGATAGGTGACCAACATAATGTTGCCAATTGTTTTAATGGCGACAATAACACACTTCACTACGTACTTTATTCACGTAATTATTAATATTTTTTTTTTGCATTTTAAATATGTAATAAAATCGTGTAGTTTGTTTTTTTTTTTATTTAAGTTGAAAGTCAGGTGCGAGCAGGGCGCGAGCGAGCACAGCGGGATTCAGTTTCAACACAGGACGAAGAGGCAGAGTGAAACAAAAAAAATATAAAACAAATAAGACATATTAGAATTAATTATCATAGTGGCAGTGGTACCTTGTTGCATTTATTTTCAAACTGCGAGTTAGTTGGGTAGGGCAGGGCCAGGGCTAAGGGCATTAGGCCAAGGTTTATTTTTATTTTTACTGGATAAACAGGTTCAGCAAATCATTCCTCACTCGTATTTAATTATTCAATTGTATTTAAATAATTTTGTTTTAATTAACTGAGAAAATTTACGCAAACTCCGCATTTATTTTGATAATTATTCTCCTATTTATATCGTTTAAATCCTGTTAAATTATCAATATTATTTATACGTATGTTATAATATCTTCCCTCAGCAATGCACCTGTCGGCTAACGCGATTAAGCTAAGGAATATTTTTTTTTATTTAGTTATTTATAAAAATTAAAATTAAAACAATAAAATGTGAATATGCCTAATAGCAAGAATTTCGTTTTAGCACGCCTCGACAATTAGCAATATTTATCTGATGATTGTGTTAATATAGCTACACGCCAGTGCAATGCATCATAACTATTGAAAGATGAAAATATATATGAAGAAAAAACATGCTAGTCGAGGAAGAAAATTAATAAACTACAAATAAAAATGATACAACTGAAAAATTTAATTGTGAAAAATATTTAAATGAAAATTTTTTTATAAATATCAGAGAATAGTGACGCGAGGCTTGAAATAAAAAATTTCAATTAATTATTAACGTGAGATGTATTGGAAATAATATATAAATAATAGAAAACTTTTAAACGAATACCGAAAGGTGCATTGTTCGGAAATAAAATTCAGGCTGCCTCACGTCCCTTTATCTCAACGAAAGAAAAATATAAAATGCATTTTGTATATTGATGTGTTTGTAACTAATAATTAAATACAAATTTGAAAATCACTGTGATTTTAATTAATATTCTAAAACCTAACAGCAAAGTTATACAAACGATTGTTACTAACAACGTAATAACATTTAGAGAGAAAAAAAAAATACCAAAAAAAATAAATAAATAAAACTGGGGAATTAATTTTCTATTATTATTTTTTTCTTTTTTTCGTGTTTTAATATTATATAGAGGGATAAAAATTATTATTAAAACTCAATAGGGGATATCACCACAAATATAAAAAAAAGTAATAAACCACTCTAATGAAATCGAAACCGTTCAACGGATATATGGTCCGTGATATATTGACCTTTGTTTTTCATTATTTTTTTTTGTGCCATTGCCAAGAGGCCTACCTTGAAGAGTTGCACGCCAATTACGGCGAAGACGAACTGCAGGAGGCTGGTGACGAGGACAATGTTTCCGATAGTCTTTACCGCTACGATGACACATTGAACTACGTGCTAGGTTCCAACATTGAATTAAATTTAATGATTTGATAATAATGAAAAATTTCTTATTTGATTTTTTTTTTCACTTCCTCATTCGCTTTTCACTTCCGTTCTTCACGATGTTTCATACCCATAACTTCCTACATTACCCAACTAACCCGATTGGCGATCAAGCCATTTACATCACCTACTTTTAAACTTTATTAATAGGTTTAAAGAAGAAACAAAAGATTCATTTCTTTTTTTTTTTTCCTATAAAAAGAAATAAAATTAATATAAAATATTAAATACCTTGAGGCCTTTGGCACGATTAATGGCACGAAGAGGCCTGAGTACACGCAGTACTCGTAGAATTTTTATAAAAGAAATTGCCCCGCCTCTGTTAAGGAAAAAAATATTTTGTATTTAGTAATTACTGTAAATTTAACTGATTGATTAAATATTGAAGAATAATTAAATTTATGTTCATTTTACCTAAAGCCCATGGATATTAATGAAACGCAGACAACGACCAGATCTAATATGTGAAAGGCAGAACGACAAAATGCTCCCTCGTGTAATATAAATCCATAAGCAATCATTTTCACAAATAATTCAACAGTGAACACCGACGTGAACACATAATCAAAGTAATTTAAAATCTGTTGACAATTAAAAAGTTCAATATGAACTGTATAATATAAATTAAATAAATAGATAAAAATTAAAAGTTACTTTGAAAAATTGAAATAAAAATTTACCTGATTTGAATACGAGCTTTGACGAAGTGGATCCTCACCAGCCAGCATACCAGAAGATATCAAAATGCACACAAGAATAACATTACCAAACCAACTGTGATTGCAAAACCAGTGGCAAAATATTCGAAATTTATTTGTGTTGGAGAATATGAAAAATGATGATGCAGGCGGAATGGGTGGTTTCTCCGGTGCTTTATTATACTCGGACATTCTCCGTGGTCTCGCTGACACTTCCTCACCTCCCATTTCACCTTCTAACAAAAGAAAAAAGCAAAAAAAAAAAAAAAAAGAATTTACTTGTAGATCAGTTTCAACGACTCAAAGATTTGTTTTGTACTTTTCATTGTGAAAGTAATAATTTATATTTCTGCTTCGGCACGATTTTATGTTCAAGAGGGTATAAAATATACGCGTTTCTCTCTATTATTGCATAATAAAAAATAAAAAAAAACAAATAACTAATAAATTATTATTATCAATTAATTTAATAATTATAAACAAACCATCCATTTCTGTACGATCGTCCTCTTCATCTTCCTCTTCACCGCCATCAAAATTCTCATCATCACTTTCAAGATTTATTCTCACTTTAACTCGTCGACCATCATCATCTTCATCCTTTGAACTGAATAAAAAATAAACCTCATTACTTGCTATTCTTATTTTCACTCGTCTTTTCAATTACAATAATTAAATAGCTCGAGGATATATAATAATACCCTTCAGTGTCCAATGCAGCTTCATAATCCTCCATTGTTTCATTGAGATCATGTTCGAGGTCTGTTCCACCGCCTTCCTCCTCACCGCCCGTTTCATTGCCGCCATCGTGTGTCCCACACTCCTCACATTCATCATCGCGAGCGGGTGAACCACTATGTGATTTATTTTTCTCCGCCTCTTCCTCCGCTTCCTTTTCAATAGCAGTTAGTGATTCAGCATCAGCAAGATTATCCACTGCGATAGCCAAGAAAACATTCAATAGAATGTCTGAATTTCAGTAGTAAAATAATTAAGGAAAAAAATATATTATTTCATTTATAGATAAAATGAATAAATGAAATAAATTATTTTTTTTTTTTCAACTTTATAATAAAGAGGATACAATTTCCGCAAATGAAAAGAATAATGAAGTAGACACAAGCGAGAATTCCCTGGCTAGCAACGCCGCCATATGCTCGTATTCCCACGTACATAACAGCGTTCCAATCTTCACCGGTCAATATTTGAAAGACTGTTAGTAAACTTTGCCAAAAACTATCAAAGTTGCTGCGTGGCTTGTCTTGAAGGTCATCAAAGTTGAATTTTCCTCCGAATACCTATAAAACAATTCATATAAACTACCAGCCGATTCATATCTAGAAGTTAGGATTAATTAATTACTTCTTTGACTTGTACTTATTTATTTTTCATCTTTTTTTCGTTTATGAAAATATATTAAACAAGTGAAAATGAATAAACTTATACCTGCATTCCTAGTAGAGCAAAAATCACGATGAAGAGGAAGAGCAATAGTAATAGGGAAGCGATTGATTGTATTGAATTCAAAAGTGAAGCCACAAGATTCGACAGTGATCGCCAATATCTAAAAAAAAAAATAATTAATTATGGAGAATTAAAAATAAGTATAATTTTTTTTATTTGTCTATAATACTGAATTAAAATTATTTTATTTATTATTGCATGAGAAATATTTACTTTGTTACTTTGAAGACTCTCAATAAACGAACACATCGAAGAACAGATATCCCAAGACCTGGCATTACTTTTGTTCGCGTTAAAATCATTTCACTTATTGATCCAATAACGACAAAACAATCAAAACGATTAAACAACGACACAAAATATCCTTGAAATCCTAAGCTATACATTTTCAACATCATTTCCATACTAAAGAGGGCAATGAAAAACATGTTTGTATACTCTTGAAAGTTATCTAACCAATCAGGCTGTCGATAATGTTCAGTTGCTAATACACCAGTGTTTAAAAATACCAAAACTATGATTAACCAATAGAAGGCTTGAGACTTTACTGCTTTTCTGCATGCTCTTCTCATTCGTCTGTTCACTCTAAAAATAAGTCATAAAGACATTCAATGCAATTTTTTTCGAATGAAATATTTATCAATTTATTTAATTCTTTAAATTCATGTAAAATTTTACCTCTCAAAATCACGTTGCTTTCGTGTCCATAATGACACCTGTTGAATACCTTCCTCATCACCTTCAAGTCTATCTGTGCTTTCCATTTCATTTTGTTGCCTCTCTGAAAGCACAATATAATTATTACAATTCATAAATTTATTTATTTTCTTTTATTTCAGCAATGAATAATAAATAAATTTACGTTTTCCATCTTGCATTTGTGGCATTTCATCTGCCTCTGGCTCAATGTCCTCTGCTTGAGTTATCCAATCTAGATAACCTCGGAGATCATCCTCAATTTGTTGCTTCTCTCGTAGCTTGTGAAAATCACCGCGTGCTTTTGCTTTTTCTCGTTCCTTTGAAAATTCTCTACAGAAAATGATATGAATAATAAATATTAATTCTTCTGATTAGTTTTTTTTCTTATTTGCTAAGGACTTGGACATGTATACATATCAAACACTTACCCTGACAGCACACCAAGAATAAGATTCATTACGAAGAAAGCTCCGAGGATAACCATTGAGATGAAGTAAATCCATTGCCACGTACTGCCCATTGCATCTTCTATCTAAAAAAAAAAGTATGAAATATTAATAATAAAATATGAAAAATAAATGGAAAAATTTGTAAAATGACAAATTAAAGGACTGCTCTATAGTGTCGAAATGAACATACATCATACAAAACATCTGTCCATCCCTCCAAAGTAATACATTGGAAGACGGTCAACATTGCCAAACCAAAATTATCAAAATTTGTAATGCCATTATTTGGTCCTTCCCAATATTGACGACTGCAGTAATATTCCGGTGCAATTGTACTACATTGATATCCACTTTCACCACATGGATGTGGATCATCCATGACTTCATCTAAAAAAAAAAAATATAATGAATAAATAAAAATACTCAAATATTTTTCTACTTCATTAACTGTTTTGAAAATAAATTATTTATTGATTATTTACACACCGGTTTGATTATTTCTGCAGGTTTTATGCAACTTCCCAGAGAATAATTCAAGTCCAATGATGGCATAAATGATAATGACAAATAGCACTAACAATGCAATATGTAGCAATGGTACCATCGCTCTTAGAATTGAATTGAGTACAACTTGAAGACTTGGAACGCCGGAAACCAGCCGGAGTGGTCGTAACACACGAAAAGCTCTCAAAGCTTTTACGTCAAAGCCTTCCTTCATAAAATGCGACAATGCTGTGCTGATCATTCTACAAAACAACCAATCATTATCCACACTTTATCAATATTTTTCGAATTAATTAATAAACAAATAAACAAAAATAAAAATTGATAAATTGCCAAATAATAATTTTAATTCTAACCCAATCACAACAATTGTAAAATCCAACATGTTCCATCCATTACGAAGATATGCTCCTTGATGAGCAACAAATCCATATGCAATTATTTTTAAAACACATTCAACTGTGAATATTACAAGAAACACATATTCAATTTTCTCTAAATACATATTTGTCTGATTAGAATCACTGCATGGATATGGGGTGTATACAGCTAACGCCACACAATTCGCAAAAATTGTCATTAAAATAAGCCATTCAAACGGTCTATAAATCAATTATTAAGGTACATACAATATTTAAAGTAGAATATTAAAAATAATTCTCATTATATTTAAAAGGGAATTTTCTTATCAAATATCGTCACTGAAATAAAACCAATTTAATTTAATTCAATTTAATAATCTTATTTTCACGAATAAAAATTCATAGACAAGAATATTCCCATTATAATTAATATTAATTATCCAAATAAAAAGGATACTTCCATTCAACGATTTCAATACACATTTTGCGAACAGGATTTTTCAGTGGTAAACAAAATAATGCTCGCACAGGTCGATCAGGTGGTGGTTTACCTCCACGCCTGACGGGTCTTTTTGGTGCTGTAGCAGCAGCATTTGCTGCTACACTACCTGGACCACCACCGCCACCACCTCCACCACCACCACCGCCTCCTGTTACCGTTTTAAACGATTCAATACCATCCTGTGTTGGCGGATTACCAGTTGATGAGATCGTTGTGCCGGTTTGTATCTCGGAATAACCGATTGAAGTGGCACGGGCCCCGTTGCCGACACCGGGACCCAGGGCCACGACCCCATCGCCCGTGTTCATCGGTCACTTGTATCAAGTTCACCAACAACCACCACCGTTCTCGTACTCGTGATTGTTGCTTTTCTTCTCCACCACAATTCCCACCAGCAACTTCTATTATATCTACGTTCTTTGTTCACGTTGTTGTTATTGTTGCACAGTCGCCACCGTCTTCCACGTTTCCACGTTTGTACACAATTCGATCCAACTGATTGTTGCGATCGACGCGGGATCCCAGCGACGCAACTTTCACCGCTACTTGGCATGCTACGGCGAGATATTCACCACAAACTTCTTTCCAGTTCTGAAAAACCAAATGTTTTATTTTAATATTTTTATCAGTCCTAAAATCATTAATTGTTTTGATTTATTAGATATTAAAATTAAATATTTTGTTAGGTTCATTGAGATTTTATTTATTATTTGATGTTAAAGTAAAAATTTTGTACCAGATTTTTTACAACGTACCACAAAAAATTGATAATTCATTTAGTTGATTTAGTTTTTCAATGAGCATTTTTATCTATTATTTTATTTTATATTATCTTATTTTTCTACATAGATTTTTTTTTAGTGAATCCGAGGGTACGAGGCAAAATGGTCGTACAAGAACGTGACATACGATGCACAGAGTCTGAGGTTTTCGAATGGCGTTTGCTATATTTAGTGGGTTGAAAATACTAACGAAGCCCCACACGGTACGCCCAGGCGCGTCTTTCTTAAACTTCTTTCTCATCTCAATGTAAAACTAGATGTGTTTGTAATGATAATAGATGGAACAATTTATTCTACTCTATCTTTCTCTCTCCTTCGTTCTCTTTATATATAACTATACCCACAAACTTCCATCAAATTATTTTCTTCCTTATATTTTTTTTTCTTTTCAACCTGTTGCACAAATCTTTAATGAAAAGATAGTAAAACCAACTACTATATTGAATAAATATTTTTTTACGACGTAATATAACGCAAATTAATTCACCATATATCAAAAGTATACACTGAAAAAAATAAATAAAATATTTATAATATAATTATTTTTTAATTTAATTAATAAACAGATTGAGTTATTTGAAAGTATTCAAATTATCTCATCATATTTCATCTACAAATTTTTATTTTTTTATATCTATCAATCTATTTATTTATCAATTAATTTATTACTTTCATAAATAAATATTACAATCGCCATAAAATTAAACATTTCATAATTTATTCATTTTTCATTTTTTATAAAATGAATTTTATTGCGAGGGAATTTTATCAGGGAGAATTTCGATTATATTCGGTTCGTCGAACGCGCCCACAGGTGAATACACCCGACGTTCCTTCGATCCCTGTCCCATCACCGCATCACTATTATCTAACGACCTATCATGCACATATTTTTTTTTTTTTTTTATATAATATATACAGTTCTCATCCCTCGTGATACTATGTTTATTAAAAGAATACAATAGGGGCTGGGATCGGTTTAACCTCGTTCAAGAGTTGTTCACACTATCTCAAAAGTATGTCACAGAACACATGGTCAAATATATTTAATATATCATGTTTGCAAATATTATTCCACTACATATTTCAATTTTATTTCTCTTTATTGATTTATTTATATATTTGTATTTATACTGTACTATTTTTATTTATTTATTTATTTATTATATATATTCTTCATTGCTTGGCAATAAAATTAATATAAAAATAAAATAAATATAAAAATATGGTTTATTCACGTTGAAGAGATAGCTCTTCCCGAAAAATATTATACCCATGTAGCTCGAGATTTATTTTTACGCATCTCTTCGTGCTCAGAGTGAGCTTAAACAAGTAAGTGACCTACTGCCACGCAAGTATTTATTGCAACATGAATGTAAAATAGTTAATGCTAAAATTTATTTCACTTTAGTATTGAGAAATTAAAATTAATATGACAATTATTATTTTACATTCACTCAACTAACTATATAAAACTTTGTGGTACTATTTTCTTTTTACTATCAAATAAAATTATATTTATTATTATTTTTATATTAATTATACTTACCGCATCATCTATGTTTAATACAGCAGAAAGAGGATTAATTATTATCCTCCAAGTATCATGTAAACTTGTGATATAGACGTATCATAATTGCACTGATCTGTTCTAATTGAACACAGCATCCACGTCTTTTATATACTTTTATATTTGTTTTAATATTTGTATATTTATTTATTTATTTATTTATTTATTTATTTATGTATCCATCATTGAATTCTTAAATTCCATTAATCATTTACTCCTTTTTGTTTCATCAACAAACGAAAATGTAATATTCCATCAATATTGTTATTGTATTTGTTTTTACTTTATATTATTTTTTTCTTTTTATTCATATAATATTTGCGTATATGTATTTATATACTTTTTCATTTGTGACTAAACAAATGAAACGGTGAATTGTAAATATATACATGTAAATGTATTATCAGATATATACACTTGACTATTGTGACAACACGTGGAATCGTTGTCAAGGGGCGGGGCACTCCATCAATAAATTATTATTACTTTTTATACAAAAGAAATATTGTATATGAAAATGGCACAGTATAATAATAGGAATAAATGTAAAGTTGTGCGAATAATAGCAAAAAGTTTGTTTAGAAAAATTTCTTTGTTACAGTTTGTGGATTTGGACACTTTGAACTTTGTTCTTTTTATTTATTTTTTTCTCTATTATTTATTCATTTAGCTTTTCTATTATTTAAAAATTTTCTCTCATCTCAACTCACACATTAGATTTTATTTGTGAGATATTGTATATATGAAAACGACACCCGGACAATGTATCGTAGTGTTGATTCATCTACTTGTATAATTAAAAATAGAACAGATCCAAATAATCTATTCGATCACCTCCAGTTTCATCAATGTGCAGCAATTATTCCCTCGCCATCATATTATATTTTATTATCTATTTATTTAATTATATATTTATTTATTTATTTATTTATTTGGTTATTCATTGAGAATATGTGAAGGGATTAATCATTTTTGTTTTGGTAATATATTTCCAAATAAAATTGCGTGATGAATAATTCGTCGGTTTGCAAACAGAATATACATGTTGTCTTCATTATTTATTCTACTTCATTGTTTTATAAAACTGTAGAATCAATTCGTGACACGCGTTCAGTTGTTTGTCCATTTAACCCTACTTTATATTTGTGTACGCTTCTTCTTGAGTTTCTTATTATATTTATCCATATAGTTATCCTGCTTTCTTTCAAGCTTTATTACTCTTTGGTTCGTTCACTTTGTATCTATTCACCTTCGCGTGTCGCTTCATTCGCCACCATCGGAATTCAACATTGTTAAAATATGGAACACCCACCGGTGGATTAAACGTGATTTATACAGCTTAATTATTTAATTATTCATAAGCTCCAATGAATTGTTTGATTTATTTATTTAATAAATTCTTTCATTTGTCTTTATCAACCAAAAAATAATTTTATTAGACAAATTCATTCTTTAATTATGCTGGTGAATTATATATTTTTTTTTTATGGATATACAAAAATCCGGGTATAGAATAATATTAGTGCATTAGAATTGATGTATTTAGAATTTCATGTTATTTTTTTTCTTATCTACATAATTCAAATTCGCTGTCAAATGAATTTATTTTATTTAATTTTTGCTTAAATGTAGAAAATCTTTGGCATTTATTTTATGTGGTTATACTTGTATTTTTTCTTTCTACATTTTTTAATTTTTGATGTTCAAACTCGAATGTTCTTTTCCAATCTATTTCTTGCTCTTGTTGTTACTAATATAACTCTCGTAACACTCTTTTTTTTTTTCTTCACTCAACGCAAACTCATACGGTCTTGCTCACACTGATTGCATTCACTGTTCTGGTGATGGTATTCTACTATCCCCTGATGTCGTCTCTCGACAACCATAAAACGATTTTAGCGACGCCTGGCGTCGCGACGCCCGTCTGACTGTATCATTCAATCTTTCACTTAATAGATTTCTCTTTATTTTTCTGCCATTAAAGTTTTGGAAATAACTTTGAATTTATTCATCCAATTATCATATATAGATATGCCTGAATATAGGTTAGAATTAAATTATTCAAATAGACATATTTATTCTTTCTTCAACCATTTAAATTTCATTATTGATATTAATTTGTTTACTTTTTTTTCAAATGTTTTAGGGTGTGACATATATCTTTGTGTTTGTGCGCATGCGATTTTGAAATTTGATTTTCACTACTAGAGTCAGCCACTAATTTATTACACAATTATACATATATTGAAATATTTTCCCTTACCCTCTGTCGATAAAAATTATAATGGTACATCTATTGATTTATTTTTTTATAAAGTGTATCTAAATACATATACGCAAGCATTTTAATAAATTTCTAACCTCAATTTTTTGCTGTGTCTAGTCAGCCATTGTTTAACCTATAACATAAACAAACGCACAATATTATTTAGAATTTTATTAATGAAGATAAGATTGAAAATAAAAAGTGAATGATTATTGATAATTGAGGATACGTAAAATGAGTCTTTCTGCGCAACAGCTTACAAAGCTACTGAGTATTCTTGGTGAAGAAAATATTGATACTCCATTGGATAACCTTATTAAACAACTTCATCTGGAATTCTCTATTGAAAATCGCTTTAAAGTTGGACTTACATTAGTGCTATTGTTGCAACAAGTTGATTTATTATCTAATCATACACAACGGCTCATTGCAATTGCAATGTTATATCATCTTTATAATGGTGATTCATTTGTAACATCGCCATTTGCCAGTGTTTTCAATCAAATGCTCAAACCAGTTGATAATTTGAGTACTTCAGATACAAAAGCAATATCATCAGGACATATTCCTGTATTATCACAATGTGAAACAAAATTTGTTGCTAAATTACTTGGATTTGGTAATAGTAGTACAATGATGAAGCAATCACCAAGACAAATAATGGATGATTTATATTTTGCACCAATGCCAATTGGTGATTTTTTAACAAATTTACAGTTGGAATTAGTTGAATATCATTCAGAGTTTCCCAGTATCAGCAAATGTGGCATTCCAATTATATTACCAGATGTGGATAATTCGAAAAAAATTGACGTTACAAAAACTGATAAGAAAATTATTGTTGAATCACTTATTGATGAAGAACCACCATTATGCAGTCAAAATTATTGTCCAGAATTCTTACGACTTGCGCCACCACTTTATTATTCAAGTAGTGGATTAAATTGGATGCCAATATCTGAGCCATCACAATTTGCTGTTGAATATGATGTAAATATGTGTATATCTAATAGTGCTGGTGCTGAAGCACGACGATTGATGGGTAAAGCATTTAAAAATGTTTTAACGCTACAGCAACAGCAACATTTAGTCACTGAATTGGAAAAAGATCCAAAATTAGTTTATCATATTGGTTTAACACCGAGTAAATTACCGGATCTTGTTGAAAATAATCCACTTATTGCTATCGAAGTGCTTCTAAAACTCATGCAATCAAGTCAAATTACAGAATATTTTAGTGTTTTAGTTAATATGGAAATGTCATTGCATTCAATGGAAGTTGTTAATCGATTAACAACAACAGTTGATTTACCAACAGAATTTGTTCATTTGTATATAAGTAATTGTATATCAACTTGTGAAACAATCAAAGATCGTTATATGCAAAATCGTCTTGTTAGATTAGTTTGCGTATTTTTACAATCGTTAATTAGAAACAAAATTATAAATGTTCAAGAACTTTTTATTGAAATTCAAGCATTTTGTATTGAATTTAGTAGAATAAGAGAAGCCGCTGCTTTATTTCGACTTCTAAAGCAACTTGAATCTGGTGATGTTGCCGGATTAAATACGTCCACAAAAAAAAATCTTGATATTTGTTAAATTTATCATCAATTATATCTGAATATTTATTTGAATTTTGTAAAAAATTGATTTCATGTATTTGATAAAAACAAACAATATACTAACAATTTATTGTAAAAAAAATATGTAAAATAAAAATGTGTTCATATTATATTTCAATAATTTTATGTTTATTCATAAACATTAAAATAAAAATATATAATATCAAAACGATAACTATTAAAGCTAGAAATATTACAAAAAGGGCCTAATAAATTATTAATATTACGACTTACATAAAATATCTAGAATACATATCCAGATCATTTCCTCTATAAAAATTTTTTACATTTTTCCGTACTTCCTTTAAATTAAAGTATGATAAAAATGCGATAAATAGGACAATTCTCTGAATACTTTTTATGGCCAATGGCGTCCCTGAATTATTCCCGCCTAAAAAATTCGATCGTTTATGCCACTGAGTAAATAAAAAAGAGAGGTGGTGTATAATGGAGTGGGTATAAAAAGCGTGGGTTGGTTGCATCCCTTTTTCCTCCCTTTTATTATAGAACTTGATGGCAGATGTGAAAATACACTTGTAATACACAGTGACGTCATTTACCTTCCGCATTCACAAAGATAATTGTTTTTATAATGAAATACACAACCATATCATATGTAATTTATGTTCTACTCTCATCATTTTGTTTGGGTTCACCACTGCAGACCAACCGTAAGTTCATTTATATTAAATCTAAGCTAACAATATGAGTAAAATATGATATCCTAACCTACAATGACCTTGACCTATAGCAACAACTTTTATTTACATAAGGATATATATACATATTTATAAATATTTACTTGAATATTATTGCAGAAAATGATAATGCGAAGGATAATTCTCTGAAAATTCATGAAACAACTACGGCTGAACCAAAATATGAATCTCCAAAGACAACGACTATCAATAATAACCCATTGTCATCAAATGTATCTTCAACGACAAAAAATCCTGGAAAATTAGATACGACAACGCCATTAACATTAATTAATGCAACAACAAAAGTTGTTTATTATACTCAATCAGTAGAGTCATCAACTAAAAATTCACAACATTCAACAACAGCAATTCCTATTATTTTATCGTCAACTGCATCTAGTGGACAGCGCCAATTTGACATTCTCAGCTTCATGGGTAAGTAAAATTTATATTATGTTTATGTATATGGTCATTAATTCACAAAATAATATATTTTTTTTTTGCGTTTGTAAGGTGGATCTCTCTTCACGTTTTGTTTAATGGCGATTGGATTTGTATTGTGGAAGGCATATAAAATGCAAATTGAGCGCAACTACCGTACAATTTAATTTTAATATACATATAGAGGTGAGAGGAATAAATATCATGTATATAAGTGAGGATGTATGCATCATGTATGTATATTTATATACACATGTATGCATAACATGTATTATTCCAGAAGAATATGATATGAAAGTATGAAGGATTTGGGAGATACATAAAATAATGAAATTGTATAAAAAAAATTTCATCTTTCACTTTTTTTATTTTTTATTTTTTTTTTTTTTGGATTAAATATATTCTGAAGATTTGAAGGCGGTAAAACTAGATTTACATATAATTATATTTTTGGCGTTTAAAGAACCCGTAGTCTACGTTGAATGTTTTGTTGTTTAGTTTGCTTTTTTTTTTTTTCATTTGTGTTGTATTAATATACAACTTCATTACATTTTACAAGTTCACAATATAATATTCTTTCATTCCATGATTGTAATTTTATTCTTTTGTTATTATATTTTCATTCCAACATTTCTTTGCATTAGATTCAACTCATTATTTGTGGTATTCAAGAATGTCAATTTGCTATATGTAAATTATATTCTTTATGGACAAAAGGATGTTTTTTTATTTACTCCCTCTTGACCTTTTCATTACTTTTACCCTGCTCATTCTATTCAAAGTATGAAATACATACGCTGTTTATTATCATGTGATTGTCCAGTGACTCTTTTCTCCATGTATTTTTGTTTATTCAAACACATTGGCACCCTCGAAAAATGTACCTGTCATTAAAGATATGTTTGATGTATCAAGCCAGAGTATTAGACATAATTATTTAGTATATTCCTCGTATAATTTTTTTTTTTTTTTCAATATAATTGCTTTCGATTCAACTAATTCAACAGATTAATATATCTACAAACGTGTACAAGTATAAATTTTAATGTTCCCATCAATGACAAAAAAATTTGAATATTTTTTTTTATCAATTCATTAATCTGAAAAGTTACAATAAATATTTGTTATCTCAATATTTTTTTTTCATTTTTTTTTTTGTTTTTTAAAACTTTTGATACATTTAAAGTATCTCGGAAAATAAATTTTTGAAAGTCAGTCTGTGTATATATACCTGTGTTGTGTGTGTATGTCTATGTGTGACGTATGTATGTGCGTGAGGCTATTATGAATATTATTAAATTACACTAAGCAAATCTCTATATAAAATATTTTTTTCGCCACAATGAAACGAAAAAAATGAAAAAAAATACATAATAACAAGTAATTAAATGAATAAATACAAAACATACTCAAACAAATTATAAATTATTTTCTTTTGTTATATCTTTTCTCTTTGTTTGAGTATGTCGATATGATCCCGTCTATGTCAGTTCCATTATTGCAAAGTACATGAATTAGTTAACTGTAGAGACTTTGAATGAATGAAGATGATCTACAATATAAGTGATAGGCGCACATTTCTAAATTCATTAGTATGTTTTTTTTTTTTTTCCATTCATCTTTCGATGTAATGACATGATGTGAATATCTATTCGCGCACAAATACAAATTCATTATAATGATTCCAACGATTTTCTTCTGAATCAACGCCAGGTTTAAGCTGTTCAGTTGCTGCGCCAGCAGTGCCAGAACCACAACTCGCAACAAGTTTAAAACCCTGCTCCTGTAGCATATCAAACGCTTGCTCAATAAAACTATGTTTAAGAAAAAATCTTGATGTATATCTATCAGATAATCCATGATCTGGATCACGGCTTTCATTCAACGTTTCACCAAATACATCACGGCAGATAGCAACGCGTCCACAAACAAGAATTCTCGATAATTTTCTGAATTTAACATCAGCAAGACCATCGCGTCCAAACGCAAAGCTACCGCGATAGCCAACAGTAATATAACCAACTCCACGTTTACCACATAATGACCGTGACATGCCGCAACCCTCAGTATTAGCATCTAGAATAGCTTTCTCAAGTCCTGGCAAACCATAATAAACAGCTTCACGTCGTAAGCGTTCGCGCTCACGAAAGCCCTCTGGTAATATCAACGAATCATTACGCAAAAAATCAAGAACATAACGAAATAATACGCCGTCACGATCAAGAAAATATCTTCCTTTAGCGTCTTTTTCAATTGACGTTTTACCGCTGAATATTGATGACAATTGTGAATCACTCGCTTTAGTTAATGTTGATGATGATGTCGTATAAAAGACTCCACCCACATTTAATTCCACCACCAATGGTATTCCCCCCGTTGTCTCTGATTCTTGACTCATAATTGATGATGATTATTCTTATTATCACTCAGGATCAAGCAATATAATAGATGAGTTATCCTTGTACTCTGTAAAAATTGTTTTTAAATTCATTTTAACTTTATATTTATTAATACAAATTAAAATACAATAAAATATTTACACCACCGATGTGTATCTGTGTGTTTTTTTTTTAAATATAGGTATATATTTGTCTTAAATATGATTTAACTCACGGATGCACTTTATACGAAGTAAGCAACTGCTAACTGCACTGCCGTCGGGACAGCGAGTGAATTGCCCGAGCTCAACTCGCACAGAGTCAAGAGCGAGATGATCAACGCGCAAGCGGACACGACAACACGCGCAGGTCCTCAAACTATGTTGGGATTCGATCTGCATCTGCTTCCAAGAGATAGGTTGTCACCCGTGCCTGCACTTTATTGAGGTTCTTTTTATTTATTTTTTTTTTTCAACATATATATTTTTTTCCATTTACTCATCAATCAATCCCCAAAGTCTCATTTCCGATTTATTCGCGTTTGCAGCAATGAACCACTTGCTGTATATACAACACAATGTGGAATTTTAATTGAAAGAATGAAAAACACAATAAATTATTGTTGTTAATATTTATCTTCTCTGGTGTGAATTAAGCATGATTCACGTATTTTTTTTTTCTCTTCATTTCATCCCCTTTATTCAGCTCATTAATCAGTGTCTATAATTAATCAATAAATGTGTTGATTTTTTGTGTGTATGTATGTGTGTAGGGGGATCAACGTTGATGAAGTATATTTTTGGAGTATCTGATAACATTCAAAAAAGGCTCTTACGACTGCTGAAAAAAAAAAACTAACCCACAGAGGTAGTAATCGATATAGGTCGCACTTTGACCACCGACCATAGACGATGAAGTCATGCGTTGAATTGTGCTTTCAAGTAAATTACGATTGAATGAACGGTGGAGAAGCAACGAACCGAATATATTGTGAAAAATATTCACGATGATGTTTAGCCGATATTAAAAATGAAAAAGAATAAAAAGAAAAAAAAATACATTATCAAATATGTTGAAAAAAATTTTTTAACCAAAAATATTTTAGCAACACACATTTTTATTGAAACTTTATGCACTGCGCGCATGTATTACTACACTGTAATTGTTTTTAGTATCTAATTGTTAGCTGTATCTCGTTTTGTTTTGTTTATCAATTTATTTTTTCAATTACTTTCATCTCTTTATTATTATTTAAGCGGCGCTGGTAATAATGTCAGAGTATTTCTTAACTTTAGTGGCGATGCTCATATCAACAAATTTATCACCAATCGATACAACCATACCGCCAAGAATAGCTGGATCAACTTTTGTTGTAAGAAGAAGTGTTTGTCCTTTAGTGAGGAATAATTTAAGTGCAGCTTCGAGTTTATTTTTATTATCAGCATCAAGTGGTTTGGCTGTTGTTACCTCACACACAACTTCACCTCTGTGCGCTGCCATTATTAATTTAAATGAATTGATCATTTGATTGATCATTCCTAAACGTCCATTTTCCGCGAGAAGATTTAGAACGTTAGCCGCAGCTGGATTTAGAGATAATTTCGTACCAATGGCCTTGAATGCATCGACTTTGGCTGTACGTTTGATTGATGGATCTTTTACAAATTCCACGAGTTTTTGATCCGTTTTCATGAGACCCTAGATAAAATAATCATCAGCGATTTAATAGATGAAATAATAATGAAACTGTAGGTGAGAAGTTTTTTTTTATAAATTCATGAGTATGGAAAAAAAATTGTATTTTATTTAACCTGGAATTTTAGAAGGTCACGTTCTACTGCTTCCAGTGATGATTGTTTACTGGCCGCGGAATAAAGGGCTGTAGCATAACGTCCATGAATTCCAAATACTTGAAGGGGTGGCTAAAATAAATTGAATAATAAATTGAAGAGAAAAGTAAAAATTAATAATAAAATAAAAATCGAATTTTAATGAGAAAATAATAAGGCACGGGAGGTAATACATTATCATTTGTAGAGAGTAATAATTACATAATCGCGTGAACAATAATTGGATTTGATTATTTCATACCTTCACGATTTGATTTGTAGCTGGAGAGGATGAAAACGATCGAGCCTGTAATTAATTTCATTAAATAATATTATTAATATTCATATTCATTCGTTTTATTTATCATTATTATGACATGAATAATAATTGAAATAAATAAATTTAATTTCGAGTGTGGAATAACCTACTTTAACATTAATGTTAATGATGTATGTACATATCTATAATCATACACGTATAAAATGGAATGAAAAAATATTTTTATGACACTTACAATAATATTGAACTTCATGGCCGCCATTTTATAATCAATTTGATAATTTTATTTTATTAATAACCAATTATTATTCGGGTGCAAGTAAGACCCGACAGATTTTTTTTTCCTTCAAGATCCACCACAAACTTGATAGGTTATGTTACCTTAACGTTGTGAAGTAAGCAACGGATGAAACAAAATTCAATTCTACCAACTGTCAACATATGAAAAAAAAAAAATTTTCACCACTGCGCATGTATCAAAAAATGTTGCCAAAACACAATTCTGGATTCGAAAAAAAAATAAAAATACATATAAACATATATATAATTAATTGTCATACATCAGCTGTTGTCTGTCACGCAACATCGTATAATTCGTTTCTTATATACGTCTGACATTAATAATCTTATATTTAATTAATTATCATACATTATTTTATTGAATTTCGTATTCAATAAATTTCTATTCAACATATAAATTTATTGTGAATATTTATACAAGCATAATATTAAAAATGGGCAATATTCTTACGATGTGTACATCATGTTGCAAAGAATCAACTTCATATGAGGATTTAACACCTGATATGGTGAGTCATAATTATTGCACTTAGACTTTCTTATTAATCATAGTAATTGATAATATTATCGGCATTGTAGTAGGTTAAATATTTTTGAAATCTTTATATTAATTTTTATGATTTATCATTTCAATCATCGCATTACAAAAATTGTTTGACATTATCATTATTATTAATATTAATAATATTAATTTTGCAATTATTTTTGTGGTGATATAGAACATAACCTAAAAATTAATTTTAATTTTATTTTCGTTTCGTATGGCGCGAATTTCAAATTTTTTGTGTAGTATTTGAAATATCTTTGGTAATTTTTTTCTATAATTTATTAATTTATTTCATTTTATTGATTAATAATTACAGCAAACACGTAGACAACAGCAAGTTGAAGCTGCAGAAAAAAGGCGAATAGAGCAAGAAAAACGTGGAATTGGTAATGTCGATGCCGTACGACGTCAACAACAATTGGATGCTGAACGACAACAGCGTGAACAACAATTGTCAACGGCTAATAATACAGAAAATCCATTAAAGGTATAATATTCTTATTGTTTATTAAGGAATTATAATTATCATTTTGATTATATTCAGTTTTGTGATTTAATTTTTGGGAAATATTCACGTGATCTTTTATTTGTTTCAGTGGCAAATGAATTAAAATAATTGATAATCCGTGAATAATATTGGAGCTGCAATGGGCCAAAAGTTGAGAGAATGAATATTAATATATAAAATACAGCGAATATTTAGAGGTTATAATCGTGAGTAATATGTATTAATTAAAATACAATTGGTTATTATGTGAGTTCCTCGAAATTTCTCCAATTTTAAAATGAATTATATATTAATAATTGCTGCAACAACTTTCCAGTTGGTTTTTTTTATCAATACTATTTAGGTATACTTATTTAATTCTACTTACTGGTTTGAATTTCTGCCTAAAACCTTGAGAATTTTATAGCACGAATTTTTTCTTCAACAAATTGTAAATGTTTCAAGTTACTTCGGGATCAATTTTCGACGACATTAAATATATGTATGGCAAAGCTATACGAAGTGTTTTTTTTTTTCCATCGATCAATAAGTAATATACTAAACAAGACAACAAAAAAAGTGATAAATAAATATTAGGCATCTTGATAATATTTTATTTTATATTTCCATCACAATTATATTTGACTATTATTTGAATTCACTATAATCTTACTGTACATATCTATTTTCATAAATTTTATCAATATTTAATATTTTCACTTATAGCATATAATATTATTTATCGAATAAGGAATAGTATTTGAAAAAAAAAAACTTGTCTTTGTTATTGTCAAATGTAAACGGCAAAAATAGAAAGTATGTCCTTATAATGTCTATTTTTGTCATTCAGTGACAATGTCAATTTGGTTTTTATACAAATGCCATGTATGTATTAAATAAATGTATTATGCGATAATTATAAAAATATCTGTTCAATGATTCATTGCGGTTGCAATCTATTTTACATATACATAACATATTACAATTATTGTCCTAGTCCAGAATATAAGATCCTATACCAGATGTGAATTTTTTTCATTACAGAGTAAATTGAAACTATTTTTTTTCTCCATGCGACATTCATGTACATACATGAATTACACATACTATTCTAATTTAAACAAGGAAGACATCATGCTAAAACTATTAATCCATCATTCATTTTATTTTCTTTTTACAATTATAAAATGATACAATTGAAATATTCTCTAATAATTATTTTATTTGAATTGCAGAAAAATTAATATTGTCATTCATTTCATCATCATGATATGGATATCATCTCCAGTGGGAACTCCACCGACTTGATGAGCGAAATTATCGTCTTGACGTAGCTCATTATTGTCCTCAGTTGTGATTTCATTAATTGAATTAATCCAAGAATTATTACCATCTATACGTGATAAATTTCCACTAATACAATAAGATGATAAATCATATACTCCGGATTCTGCAGCGTCAATCAGAGACAAAGTAGTCATGCCCTTTGGGGATGCTACTTCAATACTATTAGGTAAATTAATTGAACTTTTAGCAAATGGATATGCTGAATTTGTGTTCACATTATATATGCCTTCAGTTTTTCGATTGGTAGCAACTCCCATGTATATTTGACTTCGACTACAGTCAGATATTTGCGGTTTCCATGTGTTGCATCTCTCAGATGGGAATCCACATGGGTGAAATGCCGATTCAGAATAATATTCCCAAGCGCGAAAATGACTGCATGAAAGAGAGAAAAAACTACAACCTGGTTGTGATTTTCCATAATTCATATAAAAGTCTGCGTGGCCAACTGCCAAACGCATACCAAATGTTCGGCTATTAGTATGAATAATATCAACAAAAGCCGCATCGTCTTTATCAAGACCATTACTCGAAATGGAAAGTTTATCAAATGCTGGACCAGCTGGATCCAAACCAGTTATCCTTCCAATCTATTAATATTATTTGCATCATTATAAATTAATTGATAAAGTACAAAATATATAATAGTATTAATTGGAGATTGTTGAAAATTATTTTTCACCTTTTCTGATCGATTTCTAGCAAGTTCTTCACCAATAAATGCTCCAACATGTGAGCCCAAACTAAAACCAATAACATGAAGCGCAGATAGAGAGATTGCCTCTTTATATTCTAACCATTTTATCAGTTTAGCAGAATATTTTCCAACTACAGGGACACTTCTAACAGCTTTCAAGTACCATGGTTTAGCTGCCAGTGATTTCCAGCATATCAGAATTACGTTAAACTCTCCATTGTCAAGATATGCTGAAAGAGAAGAACAATTCAGTTATATAAATTTGTATATAAAATTGGATATACTACTCACCATTTTTAATTGATTGAGCAGAATGGCTTAATGCACTTCCAGTGAATCCGTGAGAAAATATTATTGTTGGAAATGAGGGATCAAAAGGACTATTGGCATAATTTTCATTATTCTCGGGCAGTAAAAAATATGGTGAGTCTCGATTTTTCCTTGAGATAAAAATAATTAGTGTTTGTATTTGAAAATTTAATCATTTAATAATCAAAAAAAAATTATTACTTGGTGTAAAGATAAAATTGGATATCGTCATTGATGTCTCTATTACCATTCTTATATGGATCATAAAATACAGCAGACGAAACATCTGTAATAAAGAATTTTATTCATTTTTATTTTTTATTTCTTTAATAAAAATAATTTTCGAATTATTTTTGTAGTTAAGAATTTTAAAGGTATAAAAATGAAAAAGAAATATTACCTTTTGGAATTACCATAAGACAGACTGATGCTGCAAGAATATATCGAAACATTTTTATTTTTTTCTTCAGTTGAATGATTTTTGTAACGATTAATGTTCAACTTATTGCTGTCGATTAATTGAATTTGGCTGATAATTATACCCTATTTATATAAGCTATCTCTGCGTAGTTTCCCTTACCAGTATACGCTATTCAAATAAAACGTGTCATGAGTGAAAAGAATTTATTTGATCGGTATAACCTTCATTTACGTTTTGAGACTTTTTGGAACAGAAATATATTCAACAACTGTTTTAATACGTGGCAACATATTTTTTTTTTCCTTCTCAAGCATTCAGATTAATATTCTTCATTTAATTATTCGCTTCGTTGAATTGTTCATTATTATACTTTATTTGAAGATTCAATTTTGATGATAATTTTTTATTTTACATTTAGTAATCAGATTAATGATTGGGAAAAAACAATGTTTCATTATGAAATAATTTAATTTAATCGTTTATTAATGAAAACTGTGCGATTTTTTTTTTTTTTTTTATGAATTTTCTAATATACTACACATTCTTGAGCAATGTAAAGAATGAAGTTAACCAGAGATATCAGATAAACGTGTGTCAAATAAGAAAATTTACATAATTTAAGATATGAAAAGTAAAAATTGTCGACTTCAAAAATTAAAATTGACTTGAATTTTTATTCGATTTTTTCCACATTATATAGACGATTATATTATCGTTGTGCAATAATTTGTCACGCGCTACTATCCAGAATTTTATGTATACAACTGTGTGATAAAGATAATGTTCATTAAATTTATATTTGATGAAAAAAAATTATCAGATATTCACTTTGATTCACTAGCTATTATAAAAATAATATTTTACCAAAATTATTTGTAGTGTTTGAAGAAAAACTTAGGCAGCTCTAAAAAATAATTTTAGTTGAAAAAAAAAAGTGTCTATGTAATTAATAAACAAATAATATATTTATTAATATTTACTTTGTTTTATGCAATTTTTTATTTCTATTTAAAAAAAATTTCTACGTTATTGCAATTAATCTAGAATAATTGACATTGATAATATTCAACAGTGTCATAATGTCTCATGAAGAGCTTCACCTTCACCATAAATTTTATCGAATAATTCTCTCTATAATGAAACAAAAATTCAATAACTGTTTTAATTAACGGTATTTATTAACCAGTTTCCAAAATTATTCATTAGGTATATTAATAACGATTTATTAATATTTAACAAATCTAAATATGGCGTCTTGAATTGATACATACATATAAGATATACCATATACAGCGAATTATTGTTCATCAACATAGCTGCTTAACATAATGTTTTTAACAGTTATTACATTATTTAATAAATAATAAAAAAATTCATAGATTTGTCTAATGAATGAATTTTAGATTTATTTCTATGCAATAAATGCAATCTTCAGCTACTCTTACATATTATATCTTAATTATTAATACCTTATTAATAATTGATTCTTTTTTCAGTGTGTGTGTGTGTGATTAATTATACAATAGATTGAGCGCACAAGAAATTAAATTCTACTAAAAATAATTAAATAGTCAAAGATGAGTCAATTTTTTAAAGAATGACATTCTTAAATTTTCACATTGATTTTTTTGTTGTTATTTAATAATTAAAAGTGTAGCATTCGCGCTGAAAGATTGGATTCCTCAACAGGTAATTCCCATCGTTTGTCCCACGAATACATTTGTTCATTATCTTCATATTGATTTTGTGAACATACAGGCATACGATTGGCACGTTCACAACGTCGCGACACTGACCAATATACAAAGTCTTTTGGGCACTTGTACAAGTAGCCTTGTAATTTATTTGTTTTGTTCTTTTTACATTTGTAAAAAGCATTGCTGCATCCAGTTTGATAAGGATAATGTCCTTCACCAGGACACAAGCTATCACGTCGCACTCGAACCTGTAAAATAATTGTAATATTTATTATAAACCAAATATAATCAATTAAAATTATTAAAATAAATTTTAAATTATTTTTAGTAATTTTTAGTTACTAATTGAAAAAATTATTCTTACAGGTGACACTGGTGTGTCGTCTAATTGTCGATAAAATCTCGATGAAGCCATTTGTGTGTTACACGGTTGTGAGCTTTCACTTTCTGGTTTACATTGAATTTTTTCTTCATCATAAATAGTTCCTTCTGGACAGCCAAGAACTAATATTTTTATTTTCATATCATCTTCGTTTGAGCATTGATAAAACATATTACAATACTTTGGATGACGTCGGAAACCCGTTGGACAAACAAGAACAATTTGTTCATCAGTCAAATTTCCAATTGGGCATGGTGTAATCATTTCGTTATTAACATCAGTTTTAACTGGTGCTTCGGTCGACGTTTGAGATTCTGGAGCCATTGTTTCCGTAGTCATTACCATCGTTGATTCAGATGAATCAGTAACTTCATCGGTGCTCATAGATGTTTCCGTTGTCATTGTTGAATCTTGAGATCCAGTTGTCGTTTGAATTTCTGAAGTACCTGTCGTTACTTCTTCTCCACCTGTTGCTTCTGTTCCCGACGAAGTAGTTTCAGTGGCTCCAGTTGTAGATTCAGTTGAAGACTCTGACGAAGATTCTTCACCACCAGTAGATTCAGTTATTGTTTCTGTCGAAGACTCTTCAGCTCCAGTAGATTCAGTTGTTGGTTCTGTTGAAATTTCTGTAGCTTCACTCCCTTCAGTTCCTTCACCTGGCGAAGCTACTGTACTTGTCGGAGTCTCTTCACTCGCATCAGTCACAGCCGGAGGTGTATCAGTTGATACTGATGGTTTTGATGATCCTGATTCACCATCGGATTTATCACCATCACCGCAATTTCTCGCGGGATAAACAGATTCTGGATAATTACATACACTGATGCTCGGATCAAATATTGTTCCAGGTGGACAATCGAAATGATAAACATTAAAGCCATTACCATTGTCTACACAACGATAAAATTTGTCACAGTGCATTGGATTAGCATAAAATCCAGCGGCATCGCATACTATTCCATTTTGTGATGGCTTTGACGTTGAACAATCGCCCGATCCATTTGTCACTTGTGTTGTATTTTTTTCAGATAATTCCGTAGTAGATTTATTATTATTTTCATCAACATTGTTACTCTCTGTTGATGATAAACTTGACGGTGTAGTATTTTTTTCCACGTCACTGCTGACTGTAGAACTAGAAGAACCAATTGCATTCTCTTGCTCAGCTTTTTTTGTTGTTGATGTTACCATAGATTCAATTACCGGTTTTATTGATGTCATCTGTTCATTATTATCGACGCTAGATGGAATTTCATTCATTTCAGAGCCGCATGACGCAACTTTATCAATGTAATTACACGTTAATAATGATTGATCCCAAGCTGTGCCTGGAGCACAGTCGAATGAGTATTGAATGAATTTATCATTGCCAGTGCTGACACATCGATAAAATTTCCGACAATTAGTAGGATTAGGGAAAAATCCTTCATCTTGACATTGTGAATTATCTGATGATTCACTGGGTTTATCGGATGACATTGATGACGATGTTGTTGATGACTCTTTTGGAGGTTCAGGTGATTCAGGAGATGCAGTTGATTGCATTGTCGTTGATGATGATGAATTTTCTTGAGACGTGGATTCTCCTGGTGACGAAGTTGATGAAGATTCTTGCTGTGGCATTGTCGATTCAGATGATTCATCTGGCATTGATGAAGACGATGATTGCTGTATCATATCCGCCTCAGATGTTTGTTCTGGCATCGATGATGATGATGTTTCTTGCTGAGAAGTAGAAATTTCAGATGAATCTGTTGTTGTTGATGGAGATGACGATGGCTCGGAAGTGGCAATTGAACTTGATTCTTCAGTAATTGGTGTAGATTGCGAAGTCATTGATGCAGCAATGTTTTCTGTGGGCTTTGATGAATTTTCATTCGATGCTTCTGAAGAGCTTGAAGTTGTCATGTCTGACGATTGACTTTGATTAATTCCTTCAGTTGAATTTTCCTCATTTTTATTTGATTCCGATGATGAATTCATTTCATCACCATCACTCGTTGGAGTCATTTGCCCATTCAAATTGTCTTTTCCACTACAACTTGGCACAGCATATATATGATTACAACTCTGAATACTTTGATCCCAAGCTGTGCCCTCACCACACGTAAATTCGTATTTCATCAATGAATTTTGTCCTTTAACGCATCGATAAAATTTCATACAATCATTGGGTTCCCCGAAGAAACCTTCTTCACTGCATGAAGACGATGATGATTCTCCCGATGCACTTGGGGGCTTAGCGGTTGATTCAGGCGGATTACCATTATCAACACCACTACCAGATGGCGATGATATAAATGCCGGAGGCGTTGACATCATAGGTTTTATTTCCGACAATGTCGACGAGGACATAGATGGCTGTGCCGATGTTGATTCACATGGTGGAATATAAGCAGGGGACATGGTAGAAACTGGTGCGACACTCGAATCAGGATAACCATTTGGTGATTGTGAAGCAGGATAAGAGGGATAACCAGGCGCTTGTGATGTTTCCGTTTGCCAAGACGGCTTTGGTGTCATGTTACTGCTGTTATCTTCTCCACCAGTTTGACTTTGATCAATGCCTTGACCATTATTGCCATTATTATCGCCATCATCAGGATCTTGCGACGATGTACTGCAGTCGTTGCGTTTAACTGCCCAGGCATGATTACATCCCTCAATGGTTGGATCCCAAACAGTACCATCGCCACATGTGAAGTCATACTTTAGATAAGATCCACGGCCATCGTCAACACATCTAAAGAATTTTTTACAATCATTTGGATTGGCAAAAAATCCTTCTTGCTGGCATTCAGACTGTCGTGTTGGCATTGGAGAGACAGTTGTAATTGCAATTGGGTGAGGAATATTATCAGCTTCTGCGCCTGATGATGGTGATGAGGGTAAATGTGAGGATTCAATTTCATTATTCGATGGAGATTCTGTTGGGATTGAAGAAATCATCGGTGTATGTGTTTGTCCATAACTTGGAGATGTTTGTGATGGTCGTTCATAGCTAGGTGATGTTGGTGGCCTTTGATTACTAGATGATGTTTGTGGATACTGTTCATAGTTGGGTGATCCTGGTGACATTCCATAACTCGGTAAAGATTCTTCATTATTTTCTGGATAATAATTATTTGAATCTAAATCATTGCCAGATTCATTGCACTCGCTGCGTTCGCTTTCATATGGATGAACGCAAATATCGCCTTTGGCATGGGAAAAAACGGTTCCGGGACCGCATTCAAATTTGAATTTCGTTAAAGAATCGCCATTTCCCCATGAAACACAACGATAATAAATTTGACAATTGTTTGGATCAGCATGATAACCCTCTTCAAGACACTGGAATTCACTCCGTTGATGGAATTGTCCTATGACACCATAACCTGTTATAAATAAACAAAAAATAAATATTTATCAATAAATACAAATTATATTTTATTTTTATAATAATTATTTATTAGAAATATAATATTGCTAGGTATTTTATCTCAAGTAAATTTCTTTTTAATCCTCCCTGGCAATTGCACATATGCATTTATACACACCAATAATTTGAATAATAATTTTCACCGACAAAAGTGAATTATCTTGAAACTTGTTACTTGCGTGTGATAATTTAACGCTATGAAGGAAATGAATAGCTGCAAGCATAAATATATGAATCAAATATATAGATAAAAAAAAAAATTAAATGAAGAAACGGAAAGTTAAACGGATAAAAAAAAATTATGAGATCCAATAACAGACATGCAGGGAATATCTTTGGAATTGCTAAGGGCCACTTGGCATTACTATGAGATATTGAAGGCTGTTAACATGCCCTCGTGCAAACCTGTTTGACGGCAACAACATACGCAGAAAAGATTCTTCTTCAACAACTATACACATCCATTGGTTAAAGGTATAAAAATAGTGGTATACCATCTTATAATAGAACTTACATGCAATTCGCGTGCGACTCACGTTTATAGCGCGTCATGCCAATTATTTTATTTTCCACCGACATAAATCATGTGAAAATGTTTCAGTTCGTTTATACATATTATTTTGAATAATTAATTCATCCTCATTTACCTCCATTTATCAATGACGACAGTAATAATGTCTTCAATATGCTCCAACATAAATACCCAAGTCCCCGGCATCTAATTTGTTGTTGTTGTCTGGTCCATGAAAAAAAAATAAATAAAATAAATAAATACAATCTATGTAAATAATAATTAAAAATATAATTATATCTAATATTTTTATCAATAGTGTAATAAATAATTATTCTACAAGCATACATTAAATTAATTATGTAATTTGTTTAAAATTAAAAAATATATTCAACTTTTATAACACGTAAATATTTTTATTTGATTTATTTATTGATAATTTATATTCTTCCAGGTTGACTTGGATAAATTTGAACGATTCAGCATTTGTAATACAAACGAAAATTCCTGCATGAAAATATCTAGCTGATACAATCGCGAACTAGCCATCAACAGTTATCGATTGTTCTCGTTGGCGAATATCCAATATAAAAAAAATTCCATGAATATGAGAATATAAATAAATAAACAAATAAACAGCAACTCTACAGCTATGACAAAAAAAAAATAAAATATAAAAAGAAATGACTTTGACAAAAAAAAAAAAAAGATAAACAATTATATTTATGGAGTATGAAATTCATCATCGTCATTCCAATGTGTTATAATACGTATTACAAAAATGGATGAAGAATGCAATATCTTTTTCAGGGATGAAGTAATGTAGATTGAGTATATATTAGGTGGCATGCAACAAGACAGTAAGAAAAGGAGGACAAGTATGCACATTATAAATATCCTTTCTCTTCCTTTACTGTTATAATATCGTGGGGTGAATTCCGCTGCTTCACTACCACGGTCACGGTGACATAATCCAAGAATTATATAAGGCAATGGTGCTGGATAGAGTCAGTGACACCTACTACTATCAATTTTTATTCAATGTCACCCTCACATAAATAAATAAATAAATAAATAAATAAATATATATACATACGAAGATGTAAATATATTTATGTATAAATGTATTTATATACAATAATTTATTGTACATATTATATATAAATTTATTTATATATAATAATTAAAATATATATAAATATAAATAAATAATTAATATATATAAATAAAAACAAATATTTAATATATACAAAAATAAATAAATAAATAAATAAAAAAATAGATTAATATATCTGCATATACGAAGATGTAAATATATTTATATGTAAATTTATTTATATATAATAATTAATATAGATATAAATAAAAACAAATATTTAATATATATAATAATAAATAAATAAATAAATAAATAGCTAATGAATATATAGGAAAAAGTAAATATATTTATGTATAATAATTAATATATATATAAATAAAAACAAATAATTTATATATTTAATAATAAATAAATAAATAAATAAATAGATCAATATATATATATACGAAGAAGTGAATATATTTATATATATATGTATGTATATATAATAATTAATTGTATGTAATTTATATATAAAAATGAAAAATCAATAATTAATATATATAAATAAATACAAATATTTAATATATATAATAATAAATAAATAAATAAAAAAGTAGATTAATATATCTGCATACGAAGATGTAAATATATTTATATGTAAATTTATTTATATATAATAATTAATATAGATATAAATAAAAACAAATAATTTATATATTTAATAATAAATAAATAAATAAATAAATAAATCAATATATATAAATACGGGGATGTAATTGCGTATTTATATATGAATACAAGTTGATAATATATGATGATAACTTTTTACTAATAATTAATTGAATACATTTAATAATTGTTTTTCTTTTTTATTTACAATATATGCAAATTATTTTCAATATAAATTTTTGGCACTCTCTATATATTTATTGTTGTTCTGCTTTTGGTTTGTCTAGACGTATATGTCACCCACACTTTATCCACATAACGGTGTGTAATTATATACATATAATGTCGCGAAGCGTTTCAAAAATGGATCGCGAATAATACGTCAACTATATACAAGCATGTATATAGAATCGTCAAAAACAGTGACAAATATACATTGTCTGATTTATATTGGACACGATGGAAAAAAAGAAAAAAAAAAAACGGTATATTTCCCCGTCATGAATAACTTATTATTTCATTAATATAACCAATGAGTTTATTGAACCCAAAAATAATATTTTATCCTCTCAATATATATTCACAATTTTATTTTGTTTCATTAACATATTATATCTATGTATAATAACATAAATATACCCTTGGATGAATAAAGAAAAAAATGTTATTTTATGATACGAAAATCAAGTGAGTTTTCCCGTGCTATCATTCATGTCATGGTGTTTTTATTCGATTTTTATAAATTATTATAAAAGAACGATGGGATAAATTAACAAAAAAAAACCGTTGATTTAAGAGGTATTTCCTCATGGAGGGACACGACGAGATTGCCATCAAAACATGCAGTAGCACACACAGTGAAGTTGACTAGCTCCCCTTAATCACATATTTTCTTTGGCCAATACATATATGTATAGAGTCTCAGGGGGCGGCAGTGGCGCACCACACGACGGTGGCAATAAAAATAAGAAGAAAAGTAAACGATCGAGGAGTTGTTATCCATTGCTGAGATATACCTACTCTCATGAGAGAGTAAAGAGAATGGAGAAAGATGAACGAGGGGAAAAGAGCTACTACGAGCAACTAGCAATGATGAGGTGGTAGTGAACCAACCTGGCTATTATCGCAATACATCGTGAGTCGAATGGATGAGAGCACAACCTTGGTGCGGTTACCCAGCAAGGTCGTTTGCTGCATCTCACTAAGACAATTTTTTTATATAAATGTATGTATGTATGTATAAATTTTTTCTTTTGTTTTTTGTTTGTTTCCAGCACCTTTTCGTTATTCCACCACAATATATCCGAGAGAATGTAGATAACGATATAATGACAACGGCGACAACGACGAAGACGATGAAGCGACGACACAACAGAGGAATAGAAGCGCGGAAGGTCGCGTACACATCAAGCTCAACTCGCCGATTATTCTCCTTATTTTTTTCAATATAAACACTCGTGGATGTTGGATGTGTACTGCACACATACATACACTACATTATATACATACCACCGTTTATATATTTGCAATTAAAGGGATAGGCAGAAATTGCTCGTACGTGTCCTAACATTTTCTCACCTTTTTTTTGCTAGTTCTTTTATTATTTATTTATTTATTTATTTACTCAGGTTTTTTTTTTTTGTCATTCTTTCTTTCAAGTACACATGATAATGATGCACACATATCTCTTTGTATTATTTGAATTAAAATAATGCTTCGCGCCTTGCATAAAATGCTGTTGGATTATATTTAGTTTATTTTTGTTTCAGAGAGAAAAATAGATATGGAAATGTAATTATTGAGTTGACTCTGCGTGGCCGATATTAAATTTAATGGATGGTGAATATAAATGCGATGGAAAAAAGTATAAATAAGTGAATGAAATGTGTAAGTGAATAAAGAGAAGAAAAAAAATTGGGAATTGCCGGGAAGGGTGGCACGACCATTGCTATATCCATTGTAGCATTCCGCGAGCTCTGAATCCTTCACCATTTATGGGGACACACACGGTTGCGCCAAGGCACAATCTTCACGATGTATGAACATGTATAGATATTTATGTTCACTACTTGCCGCTTGAGTTCAATGCCAACATTATATTTTTTATTTGATTAAAATGTATAACACAGTTAAATATTTTTTTTTTTTAAATTTACTTTTGATTTCGTTTATTTATTTTCACACATTTTATTGTGTGATTTTTATTTTACTAATAATTCCGTTTGTTTTATCAGTTTATGATACTCATGGTTATGTCAATTAATTTTGATATTTTCATTATGCAAATGGGATTATTATTATTGAAAAGTAAAAAAAATTTTTTTTTAATTTTTGCTCATTGTCATAATTATGTAATTAATTAATTAATTTAAAATAAAATTTGGCTTGATTGTTAAACGTGCGAAAAATATTTAACTGAAATTTATTGTTCTGGAATTTTAATTAAATATATATTATTTATATAGATATTTGGCCTCGATTATTTTTGAAGGACAATAATAATTAACGCTCATGACAAATGTGGACCGAGTATGTCATTTTTATTATCGTTTTACATCATATAAATTATTTAACATTGATAAATTATTTGTAGTCCAAGCACCACGTAATAATTAACAACCAAAATAATTTTTATCCTATGAAATCAAAGTTCGTGTCGACGAAAAATAATTTTTTTCTTTTTTAAATAATCAATTACAATTATTATTCATTAATATATATATTCTTAAAAATTTGTGTATTTATAAAAATCATAGCATTATTTATCTAACTCTAAATAAATCATTACAACTTAGCGAAAGTGTAAAAGAAAAAAAAAAAAAAGTGCACGGAGCTTTTTACTCACCCTTGCGTGGTCATTATGTGAAGAAGAAACGTCTTGTCTTCAGCACCATTGAGTGGAAGCCTCTTTGCTCAGAGTAAACACCTTTCGAATCCACCGTTTCACAAAATAATCTTTCGCCTCAAACGAAATATTAAAAAAAAAGAAAAAAAAAGAAATAAAAATCAAATAAATAAAATAAATAAAATAAATAAAACACGCGCGGGAAATAAAATTGAATTGTCACCCAACGTCTATAGAAATAATATCAAACAGTAAAAACAACTAACAATGGAGAAGACTTTATTGAGTTGTATCAGATAGAAGTGAGTAGATAAAAGGGATGTACAAGACTTTTTTCTTCGTTTCTTCCTTATTTATTTATTTATTTATTTATTTATTTATTGATTCGTTTTGTTTTTTTTTGGCCACAAAGGATGAAATGAAATCAGCAGTTCCTTATAATGTCTCGTGTCTTGTCTGACTGTGACTGTTGTTCTATGCAAGTTGACTTGGTATTTCTGGAAATCAGTACTTCTGATCGTGGCGCGTCCCAAGAGGGAGTAAGTCCCCGGGACTCGGATGGCTTCTACTTATAAAGACTTGCTTCTCTGAACGTGTGTGTTCTTGCATTCGCAAGAAAGAATTGCGTGGCGCCTAGTGGAAGGGGACTAACATAGTCGTGTGTCCTGATCATTATGTATCGATAATACATACGTATACATACATATACTTATTGTTAGACCACATTAAACTAGAAAGAATTTGCGCCTTTTTTTTTTTTTATATAAATTTTTTCCAATGATAATAATTATTCTTCACTGCATTCTTTCATTAATTCTTTTATTCGCAATTACGATAACAAACATATTTGTTCATCATCATTTTCTGGCTACATAAAATTATTTATTTAATTATTTCATTTTTTACATCCAATGAATTAATTCAAGTTCAATATAATTTTTTTTTTTTGATTCAACGATCAAATATTATGATAAATATGAGAGGTTATTTATGGGTACAGGATGGAAAATATTAAATAAACAACAGCATTGTTGAGTTGTCTATTTGAAAATATCAATTTGAACGCGTTAATAGAATTTCAAGATTCCGATTTAATATTATTCTATGTGCACTCAGTGTGCTTACATTTTTTCTTACATATATATTCAATGCAAATATTATTTTTGTGAATGTTGTGAATCTTCTCTTACATAAAATATATTCTTTTTGATTTTTACTTAAACATTTTTGCATAAAACTATTTCTGCATAGTGTGTGGATATTTAAGTATAGAGAAATATCTTGACTGAAAATGGCTGTTGCACTTGAGAGGGTTGAGGTTATGTACTCTAACTATAAACGTTGGATATACACACTATGAATTCTACTGTTTTCTTTAGTATATGCAAGGTAACCATGTTCCATTGTTAAACGTTCAACGTCTTTTCTTATATCATGGGACGATGTGCGGCATGTGTATTATAAATAATCAATGTATATATATGCATTGTATATAAATAATATTTATTTTATTGTGGGATAATTTTTAATTTAATGAGAAAATGATGTAAACGTTGTGTGTCCTTGCAACAAAAATGAACAGAAAAAAAAAAGAAGAATAATCCGTCAACGCTCCGTGCACGATTATTGCATTCTCTACTGACTAACGCGCCGGAATTAATGAAGATAATTGATTTACTATGCGAGATTGTGTTAATATATAAACATATACATGTATAAGTTTGAGTGAGTGTTATATCGTTTCTATTTTTTTTTTCTTAATTCATTTCAATTGAAGCACCAGCAATTAATGTCGGATATCCGCATACACTTAATGTATAATTATGTTGTCCTTTATGTACTTGTCTTAGATTAATCTGTAATTTGAAATTCATCTATTTATACTGTCGAATAAAGTATCAGGATACAAGCAAAAAATTCCCAATTCAATTGACATGTAAACAGCAACGAAAAAAAAAGCAAGGTTATGTTTCATAACATACTTTTAATTATCGATTATTTATTGATAAAATTCTATATATTTATTATGTTTTAATTGAAATAGTTTATTAATATATTAATTGTTAATAGAATAATGTAAAAATAATAATGACGTTTGTTTTTATTATTTTAAATATTTAAAAAGAATTGACGCATCGCGTGTCTATTGGCGAACGCTTTAACCAATAGAAGGCGGAAGAGAAAATACACAAAAAACGAAAGAAAAATAAATATATCATGTAATGGCGCTAGTGTCATGTAAAAAAAAATATTTATTTCCCTTTGTACATATATAATTCTCATATGTATTGCCATCCTTCTTTTTGCACTATATACACGTAACACATCACAATAATACACAACATATAAAACATATATGAATATATTATTGCTTGTGTGGCTACCATATTAAGAGAAATTCCATCGTATATATATTTCTCATACAATTTGTAATCATTTATATATTAGTGTTTAATATATATATATACAAATAATAAAATATCATTCATACAATTAAATCGCTCAAAATTAACTATTATAAATAATTTTGATATTGAAATACATTTGTGTTTGTGTTTCTGTGTGCTTTTGTACAGAATAAAAATTGTTGACGATTAAATCATTGCAAATACCAACGATTGATACTGGATCTTTTATAAAATATAATAATACACGAGAAATTCTAACCTAAAAGGTAATAAATAATAAAAAAAGGAAAAAAAAAATGCTTTTGTTAATTGATTTACCTGATGTGGTACTGGAAACTATTCTTTCTAACCTCTCATACGATGAGATTGCGTCAAATCGCATTGTAAGTATTTAATTATTAAATATTTGAATGATATTATGTAGATTGATAATCCTGAGAAATATTTAATGATGATTTGTGAATAAAAAATATTTATTGTTACAGGTTTGTAAACATTTTGATCGAACATGTCAAAAATTGCTCAATCGTGGATTCAGTTTCATGGAAAAATATCAAGCTCAATGTTTGCGTATGGTGAAAAGTCAATTGCCCAGACGAGAATCTGAACGTCGTAATCATCCACTTGCAAGGCATTGCGATGTGTTAGCAGCAATTGAAACACGAATTTCAATGCTGTCTATGACATTTATTAAATATGTTAATATGCATCAATGTTGCTTTATTCCCGGAAAGGTAGTAAATAAATATTTCAATATTTAGATGTATTATAACTGATAATTTTTATATAATTATTTTTCAGGTGATTGATGAGGTATTTCGTGTTTTGCGTTTAATCAGAGATTCCAAAACGCTACCAAGATCACATGAAATACTGCAAGAATTGCGTGATATTAGTAGTATGGCCATGGAACATTTTGATGAAAAAATTTTACCCGCATTGAAACATCAAATGTGCTCATCCAGTGCAAATAATGTTGGACGTTATGAATTACCTGGTGGTAGTTTAATGATATCACATCATGGTGCTGGTTCAACAACTGCCACATTCATCTCAAATCTCAGTACAGAAAAATTAAATCAAACATTCAAAAAAATTTACAGTAGAACGAAAAAAAATAAATTATCATTTTTATCAGTTAAAAGCCGAATAAGTAAATTACGTTTGCGTATGAAACGACAGGGTTGTCAAATGCGATTACAGAGTTTAAAGTTACAGGCGCAAACAAAAAAAATTTACGATCAGGATTTACAATTGGCTGAAATGCGTCGACATTTAGAGGAATGGGAGCAAAAAATGAGCGATTTAACTGCTGAATTTAGTCGTGCTAGAGAGGATTTACAAAGATCTGAAACAAATGATGGTAATAATAAACATTTGGATATAATAACACGATGTGAAAATGCTATCAACACAAAAAAATTGCAAGCTAGAAAACGTAAACTTATCGTTGAACGTAAATCATCTAGTGATGCTAAAGATATCAAATTTAAAAAATTTATGTCTGATTTATTGAGTGATAATAATAATAATAATGATGATGATAATGATGACAACACAATAGATGTTCATCCATCAACCTCACACTAATGCCTTATTGGTATATAATTTATTAATTATAAAGTATCAATGTTATTTAAAAAATAATGAGAAAAAAAAACGAAAAAAAAAAAAATTATTGGATTGTAAAATTTAAAATACATGTGACTAACTTTTCTAAATGATTCATAAATAATTCAAAACATATTTGACATATATACATGAATACATATACGTGTAATCATACATATAAATATACAAATATATAAATTATAGTAATAATATAATTAGAACAGCATTTTAAATAATAGTTTAATTAGAATGATGCAGAATAGTGCGGATATACTTTGTTTCGTCGTTGTAATTGAATTTTTCCCTTTTTTGCTGTTTCATTTAATCGGATATTTTTCAAATCTTCGTGTAAATTTTGTAATTCTTTATCAGACCATCTTGTCTCACGAAAACAAAGTTCATCCGATTGTTTATGATTGCACTTTGATAACGCCATGTGATTAATTTTCATTGCATGAATTTTTGTGACGTCTGTTTGTTTATAATCTATTTTAAATTGACAGATGAACTGATAATTATTATTTGTTTCGTAAGATAATATAAAAGAAAAATAAACTGTCATTTTTAAAATAATAAAAAAAACCAGCAACTCACCATCGATAAATTTTTTCCCCAACAATGTATCATAAAATTGTTTTAATGAATTTAATGATTCATGATATGATTTTGATTTAGATATGTATAAATCTTTTTCAACTTTTGCCATTTTTTTATTATAAATCGTATTCAAAATAATTTTTGAATTTATACCGCGATATTTTAAATTTAATTTTCGTAATTTACGATTTAGTTCACGTTTAATTTGCATTATTTCTTTAGTACGTATTTGATTTAAATGCTTTCCTATTTTTTCAAGACGCTGCATTATCCGATTTTTTTGTTCAATATTATTTTGTTTAATCATTTCATTCATCAATGCCAATCTTAAATCCATTTCTAATTGCAATTCCTAAATAAAATAATTATATGCACATAAAATATATGGTATTTTAAAAATGAATCACGTAATTATGTATACCAGATAGTATAAAAATAAAACCACAAAATAATTCTCTAATATAATTACTTTGTCACGTGATGCCCATTTGTCATTGTCAATCATAGCAATTATAAAATTGTGAGTCTGAATATTGACCTTAGAATCCAATGGTGGTAATACAGACTCCCATGCTCTTTTCATTCTCATTTTCTTGACAATATTTATTTCATTAATTCCCAAAGGTAATCCATCATTCCAACGTAAATTATTAACATCGAGCACTTCAGGTCTATCAATATCTGCGTGAATAAAAATACCAAATGAACTTTAATAATTAAATAATATTACTTGAAATATAATTTTGTTTCTTTATTATTTTAATAAAATTATCCAATCACTTTTTTGCAATCTGTAGGGAGGTTCCCATGGTATGGTTTGTGTTTCATTTTCCCTATAGTCCGTTTGTGTTCCTTTAGATTGATTTTTAACAATTGCTGAACGTTGTTCACTCCCGTAAAATTCCACATTATGAACATTTATAAATTCATCGATATTTCTTCTTTTATAATTGTAAATGAAATGCATTTATTGAACTGGGAACTAATAATTGTGAATTGGTGGGAAATAAAGATGGCAAGAAGATGTTGAATATCGATCAAACAATTTAAATTATAGAGATTATCCATTTGATATTTATTACATTCCTCATTTTAAATAAGACAATTATTTTTATGCTTATAATTAAATGTGCATTTATAAGTATAAGAAAAATTATAAATAAATATACAATGATAATAATTATTTATAATATTTCATTCATTCAGCGCACATTTTTTAAAATAATTTAAACACTTGAATTAGCTTTTTTTCTCATAATATTCCTGCTATACATTTAAATTATCAACAATAAATTCAAACATAATTAAATTATTCAAATATTTAATTACATTATATCCATTTAATTTTTGATAAATGATTGAAAATCACCATCGCCATGTTGTCCCAAGTGCGCTGGCCAACTTTGATGCACAGAAATATTTTTACATGTTTGTCCAGGTAACATATCATCTGGACAAGCACATTCCAATTTCATTCTATAAATTGTCATTTGTCCCAATGGAATTTTAACATTTTCACGATCCAATCCGTCTTTATATAATTTATAATTAACACCACGTTCAGCTAAACATTCAGCAATAATATCTTCACGTTCATATAAATTTAATTTACCAAATATTTTCTTTTCTTTCATTTGAATACAATCTAAATCTTGTTGTAAAAGAACAAGAGAAATTTCAGACGGTGGAAGCCAATATGTTGTGAATATAAAATCAATTGATACTCGATTATTATTTTTTAGCAAGGATGGTAAAAGTAAACCTGTTGGTGGTTGTCTTGGAATACCTGTTTCTGCATCTTCATTATAATATCCATTATTATTATTATTTTTTTTATTATTAACATTATTATTACGTTTTTTTCGGATCTCGCCAAATAATTTATTTCGCGTTTCATTGTCTTCCATGCGCGGTGGTGATTCAAAATCAGCGTCACGTTCGCTATACGCCATGTCATATTGTTTATCCATTTGATTATCGTCCCATGCATTTGGATTATTCCACTCCATATCACTGGGGAATTCATTTGAAATTTGTTTATTTGATGCAGTATAAGATAAATCATTGTTCAGATTTAACGAACCAATCGTATCTTTTTTTTCATTATTTTTTTTTATAAAATAATCGCCCTGTTCATCGACCAATTGACCATTCTCTTGATTCAGAAAATTATGTAAATTTTTCTGAGACACACCAGGTGTTGGCGGATGCTGCGCGACAATCGGTCCATTAACCATTGTATTATCGCCTTCATTATCGTTAGATACAACATTTAAATATTTCCCCGTTAATTTTTTCATTCCAATGGAATTATTCAATTCTAATGCACGATAATTTAATGAATTATAAATTGATTGTCCTGGCGGTCCTACATGCTGACTCATTGCAAATAATTTTGTGCTTAATGTTGCATTAAATCGTAATTTACACAAATTAGCGCGACTTTGTGATATTAATGTTTGCCCCTTTAGAAAACGATATTTTTCATCAACATTATCGTGATCTAAACAATTTGCTGACCAATATAAAAACCAATCGTTGCCATAACCATCAACTGACAATGATAAACCTGACATTTGTCCATTACCACTGTCTTTAATTGGTTTATCAAATAATGGTTTGCCAGTTTTACCATCGAGAATTGTTGATAGTGAATAATAATATACGGGAAATCCTGGACCAATTTGATGCTTCACCATTATATCAGGTACATTATCATCATTGTAATAACCGGGTATTGGTATACTTATTATTTCTGAATCAGTCACAGTATAATTCCAAATTGGATCAAATGTTAAACCATTATAAGCAATAATTGTTGAATCGAGTGATGATACAATGATGTCCTCGGTGCCATCTAATGTGATATCAACCATTATTGGCGGTAATAAAACTCCTTTGCCTTTGCCATGCTGCAACGTCCTTAATTCCTATTATAAAATCGAGAAAAATTATCCACAAATATCCAAAAAAATTATTCATCAATTAAATAATTAATTCAATATTATACAATTAATTTACCGTATTTCCATATAATAAATCAGATTGAGGAATTATGTACAATCCACCAGACTGCTCTGGTGTACTGGATGCTAATAAATATATTATTTCACCATCAGGATGTATCAATGTTTGTGGTGCAATAAATAGCTGCTCACTTTTTGAAAATTCTACAACTTTTATCGTTGTTCCTAATTTTCCAGAGAGTAAAATAATTTCGCTTGAACGTAAATTGTCAATTTGTGTAGTATGCGATACAATAATATCACCAATTGAATCACCATCAATGTCATGCATAAATCTAGCATCATATACATTCAATATAATTTGATTTAAAAGAGGATAATCTTTCAATGGAACTGCCCAGACGATTGTGCCATCGTTTCCATTAATGGCATGTAAAATTCCACCACGACCAGTTATTATACAATCTTTAATATCGTCCTTTGTGATATCTAGTGCACAATCAATCGAAAATATTGCATGATCAGTCCAATGAGTCCACAATGTATCACCAGTTTTTCCATTTAATGCCATTACACCGCCTAAGCACGGTTCTTGTCCATCGAAATACAATTTACAAAGGAATTCAGGTGCGTCCAATGCATCTAATCCTAAATTTTAATAATAAATTAATCATTTATAAACTGCGTTCAGGATTAAAAATTACATGATGACATGGATGAATGAGAAAAAATGAGTGAACAAAACAAAACAAAAATAATCACCTTGAAATAACTCAATAATGAGTAATGAGACAAATGATCAATTGGTTATAACATCTGAAATAAAAATAAAAATGAAAAAATAAAAATATGAACTGAAATAAATTAATAAAATAAAAACAAAATCAAGAATAAAATTGATTAATGATTCATAATATTACTGTATCATTAGATAATAATAACTATTAATAATAAAAAAATGAACTTATGATTGTGAATCTTAAAAACGAACTCAAATTCATAAAACAATTATATAACTAAACATAATAATGTAAAAGTTATCTAAAATTAAATAAAATAAATAATTCATATTTCGAATAAATTGATTTAAAAATACAATAAAAATAACTAACCAGTACTAAATCCCAAAATAATGTCGTCCACACCATCATTATTCACATCAATACTTCGCAGAGGAGCTTCTGACGTTAATTTAGATAAAGTCCTGGTCCAAACAATACTTGAAGAAAGTGATGTGCATGGAAGTATTTCATTAGTTAAATTCATTATTGGCCCTGATGTTTTACTGGGAAATAAATTCTTCAACATATTAAACGGTACTGAAAATATGTTGACGGTTAATATACAAAGTAATATCAATCCAAGTGATATAATTAATGCCGTAGCACCGTAACAGACTGGTATCAACAATGATCGTAATGGCAATTTATCATGTTGAAAATTTCCTGATGATTTCAATTTTCTTCGCGGTGGCATTAGTGGCCTTTTCACACCACAATCATCATTTATTTTAATTCCACCATCGGATTTCCCATCTCTTATAAACACCTCATCATCCATATCAGTTAAATCATCGTCATCATAGCTATCACGAACTGATAAACGAGGTATTATCGGATGAATGCTTGGCATTTATAACCGGTCGATATCTATAAAATAATTTTTTTATACACTTTAATAATAATTCTCAACATAATCATTAACAATACATATATGTATATAAATAAATAAATGCATACGTGTAAAATCTTATTGAAAACAATGAAATTTGGGTGATCTAAAATATATTTTTATAATAAAAATGATCACTGTATAAAAACTGATGATATTTCAAACGAAAATATAATTAGTTTGCACATCAGTTAGCTTTTGTTTGTATTTTTTTTTTTTCTATTTAACAATGATATTCTAAGGAAGAAATAAAGTGAGGTTTTTTCAGCAGTCTAAATGGACATGCGCTATGGCCTGAGTGTGCACACTGTCAAGTATCAGCACACGTGTGTTTTATATGCATGAAAAATATATGGTGGAACTGTGTCGAATGTATTTGAGTCCATAATAAATAAAAAAAAGACTTTTGTCAACATCCAGGGTATAACAATATATGCTTTGTGTTAAAAACAATAATATTAAAATATTGCCAAGAGTTTTTTTCATCATTGATATGCTGCAATAAAATTTAATATATTATTTATCAAATGTCAAATACAAAATTTTAATAACAATTGATATACTGTATACACAAATACATGCATGAACGCCACCTGTTGAATTGTGTTCAAACTATTTTGAACATCATTTGGTCAACCAAGTGTTTTTTTTTTAATATTTATTTAAACAAACATTCATATTGACATAGTATTTAAATTAATTAATTATTCGTCAGCAAGAGGATAAATAATTTCGTGGATTATAAATAAATTCAAATGAGTTGAATAAATTTTGAATTCATTCGGATTCGCGCCAAACAAACTGTTGAAGATGACAGGAAAGTTAAAACCAAAATGGTGGAAAAGAATATAACAAACAACACGCGTATTGTCTACTGAAATAACTTGTTGCATTCCAATTTTTTACGTTAATATCATCATGGAGAGGAATTATGGATTATTAGAAGAGAACAATAACAATATTAATCATTGGGATCCTTTCATTAATATGCTTTCCTTCGAAGGTCCCGAAAGTCCTGAATCTGACATGGAGGAGGAATCAACTGGATCAACAAACGAATTGGATGATAACTCTTTGCTTGAAATATTTTCATATTTATCTATGCGAGATATAATGAATGCAGCTAAAGGTAAAATAAATGATCAATAAAATATGTATTAATTATTTGTAAAATTAATAAATAAATTTAATTTTATTTTGATAGTTTGTCGAAAATGGCGACGATTGTGTGAACATTCATGGACAGCACTTGAGAATTTGCAGTGTATAGATTACGAATGGTTATTATTTGGAAAATTGCGTGGTCAAAAATTACATCTCAAAGGAACGTGTCCAACTTATTTGGAACAAATTCTCATGAAACGTGGCCATGGCATTAAATATTTTTATTTATCACATAACCACAATTTAAGGTTATTTATAATAACTTCGAAATTTTGTAGAGATTTATCAACAATAGAAATAAGAATTAACGCAGCGGTATTCAATGAATTTGATACTCACATGCGTAATTTACTGGAAAATAATGTAAATCTCCAAACATTCATATATTATAATGAATTTGATGACAGTGTATTGAAAAATATATTTTTACAATATATGTCGGAGTACATAGAAAACATAATATTATATGTGAGATATAATGTGAAGCCAAGTTTTATTATTTCCGCAATAAAAAAATTCAAATGTTTACAATCATTTGAATGCAGAGCAGGATGTGGAATATTTTTTGACAGTACAATTTTAGAATCAATGAATTGTGATAAATCATTGAATTCAATATTTTTAAATGAATCTAAATTAGCATCATCAATGTTGTTAAGTCAGACAGTGGATCTTGTTAATTTAACACATTTATCATTACGCGGTGATAAAAAGTTGAAGGATTTAAATCTTATGAACGTTATAAATAATTGCAAACGACTCAAATACTTGGATTTAACCCAATGTTCTCGAATAACAGATGCAGGTATAATAAGTTTGGCTAAATTAAATGATCTGGATATTCTAGAAATATCATATTGTGATAGAGTGACTGATAAATCTATCATTTATTTGCCTCCTTCAATGACAACGCTGATCTGTTCTCATTGTTTAAATATAACAGATTGTGTAATCAATCTAATTAAAAATTCATTAAATCTTAAAGTATTAGACTTGTCTTATTGCAGCATCGGGAATGCTACAATTGAAGCTGCAATTGAAGTAGCCAATAAACGAATAGATAATGGTCTTACAATTAAAGTCAACAATACTTGTGTTGACTTATCTAAAATATCAAATATACCGCCATTATTGTCAATTATATAATTCATCGAATTTTTTTTATACATTGAAATATTGTATTATTTCAAACTCAAGTACATACTTGAAATACGAAATTTTAGCTGAAATAAATGTGAATACATCAACCTACTTTGAGTAACAAATTTTTTTTATTATATTTAATGCAAAAAATATTTAAATAAAAATCATAAGGGAAATAAGAAGGATACATATGTACATGTTTTTTTTTTTCATGCATGTGAATAAATGGTAACACTGATTTCAAAGTGCGTGCGCAACTTTTCACAAATCTGCGTATAACTTCACGTATAACCTCGTCGTCGTCAAATGTGACAAGTTGGCAACGCCGTTCTGCTTGTTTGGCATGTTGATGATCAGAGAGATACAGCAATAGGAGCATTAGTGCATGTACTTGGAAGAAAGGTTGGATAAATACCGGGCGGTCATATAAAATAACAAAATTAATATCACAGTAAATAAAATTGAAATGATTTGCTCAACAAAAATTGTGTTAATATACTTTATTGGTATAATAGTTACAATAAATGGCGCGACACAGCGAAAAGGTGTAGCAGTTGAACAGTTAAATGAAGATAATTGGGATCGTATGCTAACTGGAGAATGGATGGTAGAATTGTGAGTTTATTCATTAATTAATTAATTAATTAATTAATTAATAAACAATGTATCAATGTTTTTTATTTTTATTTTTTCGTATTGATAAATGAATTGTAAATGAAAAAAAAAATCTTTTTTTTACAGCTTTGCACCGTGGTGTCCAGCGTGCAAAGATTTGGAGCCGGTGTGGTCTTATCTCGGGGAAATGAAGAAAGACCTTGGTATTAATGTAGGCAAAGTTGATGTTACAAACTCACCAGGATTGAGCGGAAGGTTTATGGTCACTGCACTCCCGACAATTTATCAGTAAGAATTATATTAATATTTATGTACTTGAATGCGATTAATATATTTTTTTTAAATTTATTATACAGTTTTGATGATTATTTTCTAGCGTGAAAGATGGACTTTTCCGTCAGTACAAAAGTCCCCGAGATCGAGATTCACTTATATCATTTGTACGATCAAAAACGTGGATAAAAGTCGATCCAATTCCTAGCTGGAAAAGTCCAACATCAATACAAATGTCAATTATTAGTCAATTCTTCAAGATGTCACAGATTCTTAGGGTATTTTTATTTATTTTTGCATTTGTTGAAAAATCATTTAGAATATTTTTAATTTTTAATAATTATTCTTTTTATTTCAGGGCGTTCACAATAAACTCATGGAAGATTTTGGATTACCAACATGGGGAAGCTATTTAATATTTGCCATTGCTACAATTATTATCGGAGCATTTTTAGGTTTGGTGAGTTTCACTCATCTGAAAATACGTTTTATATATCAGATTATTGTCTATTATTATTTATCAGGTGTTATGTATGTATTTTGCTACTATTATTTATATATATATTTTTTTTATTTCAGGTAATTGTGTGTGTGATTGACTTTATATATCCTCCAAAACCTGCCGGACGTCAAGGTCACAAAAAACAAAAAGATTCGAATGATAATGCTCCTGAAAAATTGTCAGATGATGAAGAATTAGTGGAAAATATTAAAGATGATTTGGTGGATGAGGATGATAGCGATTCTGAGAAACAAACAGAATCTAAAGACAAGAAAAATTTTGAAGAAACAGCGCCAGCGAGCAGTCCAAATGCTCGTAAGCGTAAATCACGCAAAGCTGATTAAATGTTCAATTAATTAATTAATCAATTAATTCCATGATTTTTTCTTTTCATCATTGTTCATTCGATTTTAAAACTCTTTATTCTATTAAGCAAGAAATTCTTTCATGCAACAATTCAGCACAAACATAAAGCTAGTGAAAATTCACATTTTTTCGTTTTTATTTTTTTATTATTTTTTTTTTTCATTCTAAATATCGTTTTCTTTTCTTTCCAAGCTCGAGTATTATATTCATATTGAACAGCAAACGAATGATTGCAATTTATTTTTGACTGATAGAAAATATTTCAATAGAGTATGACGTTAAAGTACACACACACAAAAAAAAAAAAAATATAAGTTGTCAATTATTTGTCATAAAGACCAATTGTACATTATTTATATATTCGCGTTGACATACTGCATTTAATGCAAGCAGCTATTAACTTTACTTATTCAATTTTTCTCTCAATTATTTACAACGCACTCTTCCACAAAATAATAATTAATAAATTATTAATTTTAAACGAAATGAAAATAAAAAAAAATGAAGAAAAGAAGAATATTAGCATTTACTTATGATAAGGTGTTATACAATTTAAGAGGAAACTCTTTGTAAAAATAATAATTAATAATAATATTAATTAATGATGATAAAGTTGATACCTCAATAAAAGAAAAACATTAATTGCTATTTAACGTGTTTATAAATTGAATTAAATTTATTTTTCTTATTTGTTAATTAATTAAGTACGTCACTAAGGAACATAATTTTGGAATTAATTAACAAATCAGCCAATATCAACTGTCACAAGCAGCCGTTTATTTTCTCCTCAAATAAAAAATGTTATTTTAAATAAAAAAAAAAAAGAAAAGTAAACAACGATGTTAATTCTCTTGTGTTATTTGTGACTGGTGTGGTGGCGATGATTGAATTTTTAAAACACATATTGCCTGTTGTTTTGTTTTTGTCTTTTTTTTTTTTATAATTATCATTTATTTAATAATAAACACGTATCCAATTCACCTGGCGCAACACCGACAAAATTTGTGGCACAACACACTTAATAACGAGCAAATTTCAGCAATTATACAATGTCAATTATGTTTTTTTTTTTTTTTTTTTATCATTTTATCATACACATGCATTAATAATAAGAGATCAAACTTGTTTTTTCCTTGCTTAATTGTCGTTTAAACTATAAATAATCTTAATTTAACAATATAATTCTAATTAAAAAATACTCTTCGGAAAAAAAGTATTTACTATTATTTTATATGCGGTTCAAATGAGTTAATTACAAAAATTATTATTGATGTTATTATGCATGATAATTATTTCAACTTCCTTTTCAATTCAATTACACGATAAATAAACATGTCTATGTGTTTGTGGGCATTTGTGAATGTGAATATTAAAAAACTAATGTCAATTAATTTTTATACTACAGCACACAGAGAAAAAAATATTCTTAAAATTAAAACGGCAATCACATACTAAATGACTTGATTCAATTATCTTTTATACAGTGTAATGTTTATAATTAATGAATAATTTCTAACCAAACAGATTTATATCGCGCTTATCTTTCATTTTACATAATTGATGAAAATTTTTTTATTTACAACTTTATTCAATTTAAACAATATTTTTTTTACTTAGAGATTTTTAGCAAGATTATCATATAAATATGATAAATTAATTTTTATTTGAATCTTATGATTCATTTATGTTTCTTTTATTTTTACACTGTTTTTTTATTTTGTCTATTCCACTTGATTTATTATTGAATCTCTTTTTTTTTTCTACTTAATTAATTATTTGTTTATTCTTCCTTTTTATTGTTTTTTTTTTTTTTTTTTTTTTTTTTTTTTTTTTTTTTTTTTTTTTTTTTCATTCAGTATATTATAATTAGTGGCTGCCAGTAATTGTGGTATACATTGAAAAGTAAAAAATGTAATGAATTGGTCGAGATGTTAATAATTTATTTCGACCCTTAGTAAATTTGTTTATGATATTGGCAGTCTATTATATCATGTCAAAATCTAATTTTCCCATATTCTTGTGCATGTACATCAATTAATTTGTAATGTTTTCACGAAACTGTCATTGCATTTGTTAAAATTTTTCTTCTTTTTTTATTTTTTTTTTTTT
>JAQQBS010000004.1:6285016-6343576 GCA_030347275.1 Microctonus aethiopoides
AAAAAAAAAAAAAAAAAAAAAAAAAAAAATGTATTATAAAAAAATGCAAAGTGCTTGATTGTGTTAATTAATTGTTGACTAGCATGTCTGATAGTGTTGTGTTGCTAGTAATTGTTTTCTTTCTCTGTACATTTGGCAATATAATCAAATTTTTTAACTATAATCAGCGTGCACACATAATTTTCTCTGATAATTTATCAATAAAATCGTGCGTTTGTAAATGCAATATTATAATTAGATATAAAGCATTAATTAATGATAAAACTATGTCAATAAGTGTTTATATATATAGGGAATTCTGGCAGTGAACGTGACTATTGTAGTGAGAACAAATTTCATTCCGATATAAATATAAAAAAAAAAAAAAAAGAATGAAATGATTGATCAATTAAGTTAAATAATTAAAAAAATTGTATAGTGCATGACAATTACGTCAATAATATGCATCAATCTTTCTGTACTCGAAGTGTGCTTGAGCAATTAATTAAAATATAATAATAATAATAATAAAAGTAATAATAAAAAATATTACGTGCAATAATAAGCTCAAACAATAGTCTCAAATACAGTCGAAAATTGGCTCTTAAATTACGTTGAAATACGACTATTGGCTTTTCACTACCAAATATGTATTATCTACATATCTATTTTAACCTACAATTAGCGCGATAAAATAATTATTTGTTTATAAGTTGACAATATAATTATTTTATATATCATAATTCACATAATAAACGCCTAAGTATTATATATCACAAGACATTATCTGTGTGTACCGTACAAACGGTCCAAATAAAATTGCCTGAATTAATTTCTCTTAATTTTACTTGCAATTCTTCATAAATATTTTTTTCTTTTTCTCTCATAGTCAAATTGTTCATTATTCTTCAATTACCCAAGAAATTGATAGGTATTATTGCATTTAATAGTAGTCATATTAATACTGACTCTCAATGTTGTTATGTATAATTTTCTTTGTGACTTATCTCATGTAAATTCATTTTAATTCTTTCATTTTTTTTTTCTCTTTTTCATTTTGCATAATTATCCCAAATTGATAAACGACACCGCAATCTAAAAGACAATTTCAATAATGATAAATTGTTCAGGCATTTCACCCAAGCGAATGGGGGACAAAAAAAAAAATTTGTTTCTCACAAGAGAGAAAACGAAAAGATTCGATATTATGCCATATACCGAAAGCCTTTAGTTTTTAATGATTATTTATCAATTAATCATCTAACGGCACTTGAGATCGCTACCAACAATCAAAACGCACATTGTTGCGTTGAATATAACTACAAAGTTTAATATCGCACTCAAACAAGTATACAACCACTCACACAAAATCGTCATTTACACTTCCATGTACACAGTTCACTTACAAATACAGAAATTGAGTCAATAAATTTACGGCCATGGGTGAACTAATGTTATTTCTTTACTAACGACAAATCTATTTGATCCACTTGACGATCCATGAGAGCTATGACTGTCGTGCGACGATTCATGTGAACCATTGTGCGAATTCAATTGATGATTGTGTTGTAATACAGCACTCAATGGTTGATGATTTGTTTGTGTCAATGATGCCTGTTGATTAGCAGGTGTTATTGAGTGAGCAGCATTAGTTCCATGATTAAGTGAAGCTGGTGGATGTCGCGATTGAATTGTTGATGCGCGTTGATCAGTAATCTCGCGTATTTTACTTGATAAACCCGCAGATCCAAGTACATTTGTTTTACTTGAACTACGACTATTTGGCGCGGCAACAACCACAGCTGAATGCTGAACTGAATGGCTGGTAACACTAGTTCCATCAGTTTTTTCATCGGGTGGTCGTGGCAATCGTCGTCTTAGCCATGGGTGTCGTAAAGCTTTGCTCGGTGTCATTCGTTGCTCCGGATCCCATTGTAAACATTTTCTTATAAAATCAAGAAACAATGGATCCTCACAGCCTTTTAATGCATCCTTTAAATCTTTTGATGCTGGTGGACCACGTAATTTACCACGTCGTGATACACTACCGTGAAGTACCGTTGAGCCACTAACTGTTGTTGTTGTTTTACAATATCTGGGATAGCCTTTAGAGCTAAAAAATTGCCGTGAACGCTTTGCACTATCCAATAATCGTCTCGGTGGCATGCCTAATAATTCAATAATGCACGCCAATTGATCGGCCTCATCTTCGCCGGGTAATAATGGGAAACCCGTTAATAATTCAGCGAGAATACAACCTAAACTCCACATATCAATTGGCATACCATATTTTGCACCAAGTATAACTTCAGGTGCACGATAAAATCGACTTTGTATGTATGTATAAACACGTTGATCCTCGTAACAACTTGAACCAAAATCAATCACCTGTAAAATAAATAAATAAATAAATGATGTTTATTTAACTAATTAATTTCAATTAATTCATGATTGAATGAATTTATTTTTCACCTTGATACCACTGCGACCCTGTTGTTTCAATAAAACATTCTCTGGTTTCATGTCACAATGTATTATTTTATTTTTAAACAATGCATCCAAACATTGTAGCAGTGAATGTGAAAATTTTCTAACTAACTGCAGGCTAAATCCTTGAAATTTATTTTTCTTAATTAATTCATAAAGATTTATACTTAATAATTCAAATGTTATACACATATGACTTCTAAATGTAAATGAATCAAACATATGAATAATATTCATGGTATTGTCTTTATCTTGTTTTCGTAAATTAGCAAGAATGCGAATTTCCTCCTGTGCCTGACGATGAAAACGCCTCTCATTTCTAACCATTTTCAATGCAATATGCTCATGCGTTTTATGATCATATGCTTTAACAACTTGACCAAATGAACCTTTACCAATAACTTTCAATACCTCATATCTGTATGCAACATGATCATGCGGTGTATGAATATATGATCCTTGACTATTGTCATAATTATGATTATTTGGAAGACCAACTATGGCCTGTCGTTTTTTAGCATTTGCACCGATGAAATAAATTTGTTGATACGTATATATTTCATGATGTTCATATTGCGTTAATTTAGTCATATATAATTTCATAACAATATCAGGTGTAATAGCCATTTTTTGGAGAATTTTATTTGGATTATTCTCATTACGTCCATTTTTATTCATTGGACTATTTGATTGACTGTTTGGCTGTGAATTTTGGGTGCTAAGACTTGAATTATGACTGTTATGACTTGCATGTGAACTAAGGCTCAAATTAAGGCTCTCTGGATTGCTCGTAAGATTTTGTAAACTGTTATTGGTACTTGATCCTAAACTTGGTAGATGTGTGCTACCACTATGACTTGAATGTGTCAAATGGCTTGGCGGTGATTCACTATGTTTTGGAACAAAATTAACTTTGTTCAATGGTGGTAAATGATTATTTTCATTGGTACCAATATAATTTTGTGATGATATATTGAACGGATTTGGTAGTGACAAGGGCATCTCGATTGTTCTAGCTGATAATGTTAAGCTAGACATTTGTACTTTCACGTTATCAAGATGTTAATTAATTGAATAAAGATGTCCCAAGTTATTTCATCATTTACATAAATGCTTATATTCAATAGTTTTTTTTTTTTCAGTTCATTAATTTTTTTCCTGGTATATCTTCATTGTCCTTTTAATCCAAACAAATTATTTGTGCTCATATTTTTTTTTCATATGTCTTTGGAGTCAATTTTTTTTATCAACAAACAAGTTATTTTATTCATTCATTCGCTTGATTTATTCTTATTATTATTACTATATTTTTTTTTTTTCATTTAACAATATCAATTATTATGTTATGAACGTGGTCAAAAATGTATTTTAAAATGCTTTATATTCATGAGATCAAATTGCTTGATATATACATATAAATATATACGTATATTTATTAATAAATTTTCTCATCTTTTTTTTTTTTCTTTCATTAATCACTGGGTGAATTATCACGGTTCATAGTCGAGATAAAAATTTGTTATGTTGTTTTAATGCAAATGCAAAAGACTAGAAATTATACATATATCCATGTCATAACGTTCTGAACCAGAAAATGTTTTTTTTTTTTTTATATTTATTTTTCCTTTTATATCACTCAATTATCTCTGTTGTTTCCCAGCGTCTTCTCTCTAGCATCTCTTCTCAATCAATGAATTAACAGTTATGTATTAATATAATGATTATCTCATCAGAGTAAGTATCTCTGAATTTTTAATTGTAAATTCATCACATCAACTCTTTCGTCCAATTCACTATCTATCTTCTCCTTTGTCCGTCGAAGTATTCTTCTTACTTTCGAGCATGATTTCGTACATCTAATTTTACAGTCTATCGTGCACGAGGGCAAACACATTATGGTCTGTCTAGCTCGGAGGTTGTTGGCACTGAGCCGGGTAAGTTTGATGACTTATTACGTTTCATTCAACTCTTTTTTTGTTTTATTTCTGTATCATTTATTTATTGATGTTTTCTTTCCTCTATTTCTGTTCATATCGTGTGAAAATTGTTGAATTAAAATCACATTTCAATATGTTGCAAATAAACAAACACACCGAAATGTCGAAAATTATAAACAAATATAAAATCAGATTAAATGAAGAAATCAATTATATATTGCTGTATATCAGATGACCGATAATTTTCTCAGCCGCTTGAGTGATATCATTTGATGATGACTACCCTCTTCCATATGATTTTCATACAAGCTTAAAGCAGCAGCCATTATTATTCAATCATAAAATAATATATTATATATTATATTTCTCCTTTGTACTTAATCAATTAGCAACACACTTGTATGATTAAAAATTCTTCAAAATCAATTTCCCTCTTTCATTAGCATATACACAGTTGAATCTGATTCACGCACAATCCATATGCAGATTTAATAAATCCAACTGCACGACAGTATATGTGTGACATCTGAATGTAATAAATAAATGCTCCAATTTCTTTATAAACATCCGAATAATTATTTGAACATCTGAAATGAATAAATAAAAAATGAAAAGAATAATTCAATTTAACATATACCAATAGAAAAAAAAAAAATCTTTCGATTTAATCATACTTCAATATATATTCAATATAAATTTAACTAAAGTCTTTATAAATTTTATTTACTCCACTTGCACTTTGTCCATCATCAATTGCATTGACTATAATTAGTCACACATATACATTTAAACTGTGGAATATACACACAGAAACACAGACACATAAAAGATATATGTATGTCCTCACCCTTTTTTATAGCAGTCAAATGGCGCGACAGGAAATCTCTGCGAAAATTATCTGGGCTTGATGAAGCACACCCACGTTTGGAGATTATTTCTTCAGTGAATAACAATGTTGCGTCGTCTAATACACGTGCCCTCAAAATGATAATTGTTACTCAATACAAAACGAAAATAAAGATAAAAAAAAATAATAAAATTAATAATAATAACGATGAAGATATTATTGATGATGCCATGCGGCAGCAATAAAATACAATAATCGATTAATGTATTTCAATAATAAAAAACAAATTGTCAATTCATTTTTTCAACACAAGTCAAAGTAAAAATTTATCAACATATATAAACACACTGTTAAACAATATTACAGGTGAAATAAAATAATAATATTTAGTAGTCATTTGTATTTTAGTTACGTGTCGAGACAAATGGACAATTGATGTAGACGCGCAGCACTGATTTTGCGCCCCTTTTATTTTTATTTATTTTTTTAAATCTCTTTGTCGTCTATTTCTTTTTTTCTTATTTTTTTTTTTCTCTGCTTCTTTATTTCATGAATGGATGATGGTAAATGAAACTAGCAGGTTATTGCACTGGAATATTCTCGATTCTCTTTGTGTATTATCCCTGCGCCCCAAAGTCCGAATCACCCACAAACACACACAAATAAAAAATTTTTATCATTAATTAATATATATGTATATGTGTATTTTTTAAATTAAAAATTATGATAATTGAAATTGTGAATAAATTTTTTTGGGCAAGTTATTTCTTGCCAAATTCGTGATTGTTTATTATTTAATTTTTTGATATTTATTCTTTTGTTATTATTTTTTTATTTTTTAATAATTTTAAGTGTTTCTCATGTAACTGTATATATCTGACTGACACAGGTGACGCTCAACAGTCTTTCCTTATGCTTCAATCCCTCTCGGTAACATTGTCATCTCCCCAACAATTGAGTGTAAGTATATATACTGTGTATATATGTATTGGCTGATATGATATAGTTGTAAGAATTATTGTTGGCAATTAGAAATACTTTATTTTTGATGATTGAATTATGTTGATTTTATACATATTTTCATAGATAAAATTCAATAAAATTTTAAATTAAAATATCACGTTTCAATGATTCCACACCCACGCGTCATCACCAAGTTTTCAACTATATGCCTTCGATTGTTGTATATGTATATTTTATGTATATACATATAAAAACATACTCTCTCCAATCTTTATAATCATAAAGAGCTACTCTGTGAGCTAAAAAATATACACAGATGTGAAATCTCCCATCTTTTTTCGCCAAACTGTCCTGCCACCTTTTAACCTAACCTCAAACTATTATTTAAAAAAAAATTACTTTTTTTATTATTCTCACTATAAATGCACACATATAATTATTTTAAATATTGATCAGTTGAATATTGTTATTAAATAATATAAACTAATACACACGATTTTGTTGAATATTCAATAATTAAAAAAAATTTGTTGTTGGTTATGTACACCATTTTTTTTCGCCATTTTGTTTTGCCCTATATTGAATACATATCTAACCTAACATTCTGTATGATCGACTATTGGTTGCACTGACAATATTTTGATCTGCTAAGGTAAAAATAAAAATAAAAAAATAGAGTATGCATTGTAAATATACATATGTGCGTATTGAAAACACTCACAGCTGACTTTTAGTCAAAAGTTTGCGTCGTAGTAGTTGATAAGTTTGTGAGTGCTTGCAGAATAACGAAATGAGCGTGACACTGAAATCATTCAAAGAAAAGCGATCATTTGGTAAGTTAATTAATTAATAAATACGTAATTAAATCATAATATTAATGAATCAATAAACAATAAATAATTTCTCCCTAATTGTTCAATGAATATAATCAATTCATATTGATGCAACTCTGCTGCATCTATTTCGTCAACAATCATATATATGAAATATTTCAAATGATTTTAAACAAATGATATATATGTCTACATATATGTTCTGCTCTATAATTTGTTTTTTTTCTTATATGTACTACGATAATAATTACATTTATAATTTGATAGAGGTACAGAGTTATGCAAAGAAATAAATGTATAATTATTTTTTCTGTTTCTTTTGTTTCATAAAATTGCAGCACAACGTGTAGCTGATGTGGAATTAATTCGTGAACGTCATCCAAATAAAATTCCTATAATTGTTGAACGTTATTACGCTGAAAGACAATTGCCTTTGTTGGATAAATCCAAATTTTTAGTCCCAGATCATTTGACTGTTGCAGAATTAATTAAAATAATAAGGTAATAAACACACAGTCAAATTTGATTTATTGTTAATGAATCATTTATTTTTTTGTATTTAATTCATAAGATTTTAATCTCTTGAAATTAAATAAATGTCATAGATAAATTATGTATTTGACTTGGAGAATTTATTTATTTATTTATTTATTTATTTCTATTTAGACGCAGATTGCAACTTCATCCAACTCAAGCATTTTTTGTTTTGGTAAATCAGAGAAGTATGGCGAGTGGAAGTATGACAATGGCACAATTGTATCAACGTGAAAAAGATGATGATGGATTTTTATATATGGTATTTGCCAGTCAAGAAGTATTTGGATATTGCAGCAGGGTCTGAAATTTCATTAATGATAATGTTCAAATAATATATGGGTGAGAAAATATTTAATAATATTTTATTATACACACATACATACCATATTTGACATTTATTGGTATGTTATTCACCTTTTTTTAATTATTTTATTGAGGGATATGCACATTCAGAATAATCTCGACAATTTTCAGTGATATTATGATTAAATTTAATAATAGAAAAGGGATAAAAAATATAAAAAAAAAACAAAACTAAAAATGTTAAGTAGAATTTAAATGTGTAACTATATTACGATCACGATATTTCGTATAAATGCTATTTATTTAATGACACATTAATAGTGCTGTGTGCATTAAATTTATAAATAAATTTGTTATGTGTAAGGTTGGTATAAAGTACGGATGTATGTAGTTTGTGAATGTAATTAAGACACATCGTGATTATATATTAATATTGAATGATAAAATTATATAAATGATCTTTTAAGAATAATAATTGATGGATAATATTCGTAGCGTGATGACAAATATATATTATAATTAATAATGATTGTAGATTTATCATCAGAACAATAATGAATTTTTGATTGTTATAATTTTACATCTATTGCAGAGCAATTTTTTTTTATTAGTGTGATATCTCAGATGAATGAATAAAAATTTGTTTCTTTAGATCGACTTGGAAATCGTCTTGAATAATAAAACAACAATAAATAAATGAATATATATATATAAATGAATTAAAAGAGAAAAAAATGATCGAGATACCAAAATTGTTCAACAATATAATCGATTTAATTTTTTTCTAAATTTACAAAGTTATACTTGTTATAAATTGTCTGCTGCATCAGATAAAAGAAACAAACGACAAAAAAAAAAAATGCAATTAAGAGGCTCCAACTGCAATATTATTTCATCCCAAAACTAATAATCTAGAATAATGATGAAAAGTAAAAAGAAAAAAAAAATGATAGACACCCCACTTGAATATATCAAAATGATAAAGGTCGCGTAGACATAACATTTATATTTAGAAACACACTCTTACTTATAGAGAATATGTATATAAAATAAACATAAATATATATTGTATAATCGAACGTGTGTGTAGGTTATCAAAAAGTGAAAAATCGAAATAAATGTATCCTAAAAAAAAAATTCTTAACAAACAAATTCACTAACGATCTTTATAATCAAATCTTAAAATCAAAGTCATTCATTATCATTATCTTCAACTGAGTACACTCATCTTATTAATTATTTCCATTACAAAATAATAATTAATACAATTTTGAACATAAGACCTAACCTATAATATCATCCTAGACATCACATTAATTCAAAAGAGTATCAATAAATCAATTTTTAAAAATAATATCGAATAAATAACTTCACAATATTTTATACTAAATAATTATTACCTCACAAACACACTCATCTCAACTCTCCAGAAATAATTCAAAAATTCGCGGGTAATAGAAACCCCAGTCGATAATGTCGCCCTGAATAAAATATATATTTTTCATCGATTCATGCATACCAAACAAAAAGAAAAAAAAAACCTCTCCTTTTTCATTTTTTTTTCTTTTCATTCTCCTCAACATCATCACTCAACAAACCGCAGTACAATCTAATCTACAGTCTACTGTAAACCTGTAAGTACATATATAATATGCATATAACATCCACCCATAAAACCTGTACACACATAACCTATACGTATCTAATATGTACATTCATTCTATATTTTTTTTTCATCTCTCTGACAAACTCACACAAATACACACATACACACATTATAGACTACATAAGTATGTACATTCCTACAGTCAAGTGATTCATATGGTGCATATAGGAAACTTGGGAAGGCGAATAAGAGGGCAAGCGGACAAACAGAACGAGAAGACAGGAGAATGCACCTGGCCTGTCCACCATCGCCATCGCCCAAGCGAATAAAGAATACGCATATAAGCGTGTGAGAGAACCAACACCAGAAGGAGGATGGAGAGTGCGTGAAAGAACGCGCGCAAGATAGAGACAGAGAATTATAAATAAAAAAGAAGAAGAGTATCTTCTATATACATGATGAAGAAGAAGAAGTAGTGACCTGTGGACTACAACTGCCAAGAGAGCACAAGAGAGGCGGACAGCGCTGCGGGTTACTGAGATACACCCTATCTCTCTGTCTCTTTCTCTCTCTCTCTCTCTCTCTCTTTCTATATATATTTGTAATATATATGTACATATAATCGCGCACATTCACCTGTGTGTGCAAGGTTGACTGTGTTACCTTCGAACTCGCAGCAAGGCAGTCATATATAGTTAGGCGCTGAATAATATATATAACTTGGTGCGGTTGTGCTCTCTCTGGTCAAAGGTGTATTATTACTCGTTTTATATATACGTACATACTACATTATATGTATATATGTACGTTATAAACATATTAAATTCAATGCAATATTGCTATTGAGAATTATAACAGATATGCGCATTACACCCACATTGCAGCGTTCTGTTATATTTTAAGACGCGAGAGAAGAAGACACGGGTGAAATAACCAGAGTAAGAAGAGGAAAAAAAAAAAAAGTAGTATAAGAGGAAGAAGAAGAAGACTAAGAAAAAAAAAAAAAATATAAGAAGTAGTGACCATACAGAATAAAAGCCAGGGAGTAGGTATATAGAAATTGTACAAAATATATATTTATTTCGTGTACAATGTGCCCGTGTGCTGTGACTCGCGGGATATAACGTTCATGTACATGTTGAGGAAAACGCAAATGCGCCTGACACGATTCGCAACACGCACTATAACAGGTAGCGTATTGTCTGTTTATTATATATTTATAATTATAATCATGTTAATTTGTGATATTGTGATTATATTTATTTGTTAGTATTTAATATAATTTATTATTGTTGATGAATATTGTGATTAATCAAGTATGGTGTAATCAGTAATAATTATATTTTGAATTTATATTTTATTTTTTATTTTTTTACATTCTATTCCATTCATTTCGCGGAATAGTTTTTATCGTGCTGATATATATATTTTTTTTTTTTTTAATATTTATGTTTGTTGTAAAAGTATTCGGTATTAGTTTATTATTTTGTTGAATGTATATATATGTATATATGTATACATAATTGTAGGTTGTGCGAGTAAGAAACTGAATGATGGTTTCAGGCGCACGCCATACCTACTAAAAGTCTCCACGAAATGGCTACTCCACCTGTACATTAATTCAATTTCTCAATGACCTTTTGGCGCGGTTAGGTGCCATGCACGTTAACAAAGTTCTTTATCGAGATATATACGTGTCAACCTGACGATGACCCGCCCCTTTCTCTTATCTCTCTTACTCTTTTTAAACATTGCTCATTTTTTTATCTTCACACGTCGTACAATTTTTATTATTATTTTTTTTTTTTTTCATTTTTGTTATCGACGGCTTATTTTATTATATTTGAAAATAATAAAATTGCGGTTTATGAATGTTCACGTAATGTGAAATTTATGTGTATATATATGAGTGTGTGTGTGTGTAGAAATATGTATGTGTATGTGGCCGTCATTAAACCATCTCTTTCAAGTCGTAAAGGATAAAAAAAATGGAAAAAAAAAACATTGTTGCCAGCGAAGCGAGAAAATGAGAGCGAAGGGAATGGAGCAACGGGAAGGGGAAGAGTTTCTATCTGTCTTGTGGTTGTGTATAGAGGAAAGGAGAACAAATGTTTAGTTTGAAGATCAGACAGGGTCATCTATGTCGGAATTAATTCGTTGACCTTGTCAAAGTAGTTGTTCTATACGTTCTCTATTCTGAATTTTTTTTAAAAAAAAATAACTTTGTTTTTTTTTTTTTGTTTCTATTTTTAAATCATTTAGATGTTTGTGATAATAATGTTTGCTATTATATTTGTTTTTTGTTTATCAGAATGAATACCGTGAGGCAATTGGCCGAGCAGCGTGACAGTGATCGTTTGAATGACGGAAATATTAAACTGAAGGGAAATATGGCTTTTCTTGATTTAAGGCATCGCAAGACGATGGATCATACTGCCGATACAGTTCTTGAGGTAAGTGTATTTGTAAATATATATTTAAAATGAAGAATAATATTTATATTATTGAATTGTCAATTTGTTTAAGGATTAAGGAAAAATTTATTTCAGGAAGTAAAAATATATTTAGTTTTGATCTTTATTTTTTTTTTTTTTGTAGCGTGACGCTGAAAGAGAGCGAAGTAATCACGTGGATTTACTTGATGAAAAGGCGGTGGATTATAAACTGGGAAGAGATTTTAGAAGTTTGGGACATCATCGCAATATGGTACACATGCATGGACCAATGGAGCACATGAATAATACTGAAGTTGAAGTAATTCATATTTTTTTATTGTTGAATTTTAAACAGAAAATTAAATTATTGCAAGAAAATCATTTGAAATCCCGCTAGGTAATTAAAGTAATAATTATGAAATTACTGAGTTTCATTTTTTAAGAATTGAATATAAAAAATTTCATCTAGAAATTTCTTTTTTAATTTTTTCATTATATTTCTAACTTTCACAAATTAATTCACCGTGTTATGATTTCAAATGATTCTTTCTGAAATGTTTTATCATGAGGATTATTATTCAACAATTCAATAATCGTTATAATTGATTCATCTAAAATGCAATTTAGTTATATTTATTTTTATATGAACAAAATAAATTTATTTAATCAATTTTATTAAAGGTAAAATTGGCTCGAGACGTTCGTGGCTCTTTAGGACTTGGTCTGTCATTAGAATTATGTGTAGTTTGTGGCGATCGTGCAAGTGGTCGTCATTATGGTGCAATAAGTTGTGAGGGATGCAAAGGATTCTTCAAACGTAGTATACGCAAACAACTTGGCTATCAATGTAGAGGAAGTAAATCATGTGAAGTAACAAAACATCATCGAAATCGTTGTCAATATTGTCGATTACAAAAATGTTTGGCGATGGGAATGCGAAGTGACTGTGAGTTTTGATTATTTTGCCAAACAAATTTAAAAAAAAAAAAAAACATCTGTTAATTATTCAAGATAATATTCTTTGTTAAAATAATTTACATTTATAACAATACTATATTAATACAAAAAGTATTCAAACATAATGGAACTTTAAATAAAATTGTTAATTATAATAAACATAAGCAAGCTTGGGGTGTTACAGCGGTGCAGCATGAACGTAAACCGGTATTGGGTGATGCTACAGGCGCTAAATTGACAAATCGTGGCGCTAAAGTTAAACCGGAACCTCAACAAGTTACACCAGAGACTGCACCAACATGGGAACCACCTGAAAGTCCAAGTGTTGAAGACCAAAGTAGCGATAGTGATCTCAGTGATGCATTGACATTAGCCAGAGAACGTCTTCTTATTACACATGCTCTTGAAGGCATCGCAAAATTGATTGGTGATGTAAGGAATATAATTAAAAATTTAATTCCTTGTTTGGAATTAATTGTATTGTATTGTAATATAATCCATTTATTTAATTTTCTTCATTATTTTTTACTTATTCTTGAGCAAAGTCATAAATAATTAATGATATATAATTATAATTGTAGAGTGTTAATGGATCGGCGGAGCAGGAAGAAGAGTGGACTGGTCAGATATTATTTGAAAGGCATTCAGTATTTGAATTGCGTGCTCCTAGTCCAGCTCCGGCATATTTATCGATACATTATATTTGCGAAAGCGCAGCGCGATTGCTGTTTTTATCTGTGCACTGGGCCAGAGGAATTCCCGCATTTCAAGCGCTACCGTATGTAAATTAATAAGTTAATTCATTTTACAATTTTATTTGAATAAGTTTATTTATTATTATCATTATTATCTTATTTAGATCGGACGTACAGACATCATTGGTACGAAGCTCGTGGGGTCAATTGTTCACGCTTGGTCTTGCACAATGCGCTTTTACACTATCGCTGCCCAGTATTTTAACATCAATTATAAATCATTTGCAAGCGAGCATTGCACAGGAAAAAATAACACCGAGCAAAGTTAAATTGATAACTGAGCATATATGTAGACTTCAAGATTGTGTTAGTTCATTGCATAAAATGCAAGTTGACTCAACGGAATATGCTTACCTCAAAGCACTAACGTTATTCAGTTCAGGTAGGTTTACTGTTATCATATCCTGTTATTATAAAAAATTACTCAATTCACTTATTTATTTCTTCAAAGATATTTACGTATATTTAATTTTGTTTTTATAATAATTTAGACAATATATTGACGGATGTTTGGCGTAAAAAAGTTGAGGTACTGCAAGAGGCAGCGTGGTGTGAATTACAACAGCGCGTTGGTCCTGACCGATTACCAAGATTGTTATTAAAGCTTGCGCCATTGCGTTCAATAAATCCACGTGTATTGGAAGATTTATTTTTTGCTGGTCTTATTGGCCGCGTAAGCGTAGCAAGTGTGGTGCCTTATATACTTGGTATGCAAGATTGTAAGGCTGATAATGATGCCCAAATGGTATGACAATTGTTATCTGATGCAATACCAATCGTTACCTAAGAGTACGCATTAGAAATATAAGTGTTAAATGTGCGAGAATTAATTTTATACAAATTTAAAATGAAAACACAACAAACAATTATTATATATCTTGATGAGTATTTTTATTATTATTATTGTTAATAATAATAAGACATTTTTTTTTTATTTCGAACGTGTTTCATATTTCGGCAGAAGATTTATCAAACATTATATGTTTGTTCATGATTTTCGAGAGACTTAATTAGATTTTATATAATTAATTTCTATTAACATATACATATACATATATATTTAGAGAAAATCAGATTTAAACTTGTTGAAAAAAGAGAAATAGAAAAGAGAAAGATTATTAGAAAATTATTTTGATAATAAAAAGAACTAATTACAAGTGTTAAAATTCAAAGTATTCGTTTTGCAATTGTTAAATTTGAAAAAAGAAAAAACGATATGGAGTTATAAGTTAGGTCAAGCTGCTCAATCTTTAATTGACGAATATTAAGTTAGATATTGGTAATAAATGTTATAAAGTATAAACTTTTTTTCTCCTTTTGAAAGGTCAATTACTTAAATTTTGACTACAATCGGGCAATTGATTTGGTTATTTATTGTTAGATATTCTAGACAAATAATGAATTGGCTTCCAAATAACTCTATTGTAAAATGGAAACTTGCCCTTCATTGCCTGAAGAATTATTTATTCTTTTGTTATTATTTTTGGGAAGATAACGTATTGTCACGATTGTCATATTTAAAGTATAAACTTTTTGTATATTAAAATTAACATTACCTTTTTTCTCCTTCGGAAATCTACAGGGAAATGATTGATTATTTGGCGTCTCAGAAACATTATTTTCATTTTATTTTCATGAATTATCGCAATGGAGATGGAAATATTGTTATAATTTATGATAATTGAAATCGTTGCCGGCAAATTTTTTTACATTTCGCCACTCATGGCCCGTCCAATTGATTAAATACCCTTTAAATAATTATAAAATTTCGCCGGCAAAAGAATGACTGAAAATGATATAAAATTATACATACATAGAAGAATATTTTGAGATCTAAAACTATTTTTTACACATCAAAAAAGTTCAAATTGCATTTTTAAGAAAAATATGTCTTCATTGAAAAAAAAAATTCGTTTTTTTCTTTCTATTCTACTAAAACAATATACCGACGTAATTATATTCTCTTTGACAATAATAGAATTACATATACTAAAATATTAAATGCACACGTATATAAATAAATATGTGTATGCGTGAATGTGTATGTGTGTGTTTATAAAATGAACTTACTAGTATTGTACCTGTCAAGTTAATAATTTGCTTTGTCATATTTAATTTGTCAATAGTTCATTAAACTCATCCATGCATAACACCATACTCCATTTAATAACAATTATAAAGATTTTATAACCATTATATTGTTTCAATTTTACTTTATCATTTTGTTTTTTTTTTCCATTTTTCATTTTTTATGAGATATAAAAATTAAGTTTGCATTCAGATGCTAATCATCATAAAAATATAACTGCATAACTCATCTCAATTTCTTTTTCAATTTTTAATGTTAAAATAACAACATGATAATTTAATTTTAATTTAACCGTTAGTAATATCTGTGAATAATTATTTACGAATTTTACTAGAATATGTAAACATTGTACATGGGTTATACTTAATTACATATAAATTTTATCACATTTATCAGTTCATTTATAATTTGTAAATTATCAATTAACATTACATATAATTTCAGTTTATATAATTATTTTCATATATATTATTTTCACAAACTCATATATATTATTATTACTTATTTAAATTTAACAATGGTATTTCTGAGGTGCAATGACAAATACTCTCTCTTTCTACCCTTGTCCCAGATATTTATGAGGGAAAATTAACAATACTAGTTAATTAATGGTTTGTTTGTTAATAATTACATAAAATAATATGAAATAAGTATCAAAACAATATGGGTCGAGGTTATTATGTTTGAGAGTTAATTATAAATTGTAAATATAAAAATTGTGCCTATATATACAAATTAAATAAATTACTTATAATAACAATCGATACATACAATTGTATGTATAAATAGACACACATAAACATATATATATATATATTTATATATAATTAATATTTAAGATTTTATATAATTATATGAAACGTATAACAGAAGTCATCGTTAATTAACAGAATAAAATAATTTGAGATTAAAACTTTTAATGTATATTTTTGACGATGACGATTGCTCATTTGTATTTATTATTTATAGTGATTTTTATTTATTTAATTTAATTATTATTTTTTTTTTTGTGTTTAAATTAATTTAACGCGCGTAATGGAGCATTAATTTATCTTTAGTTGTCACGGCCCTGATATGACTTGATGACTCATGTATGAACCGCGATTCAAGAATTTCCAGTAGAGACTTCGCGGTGTATTATTTCAACTCACATGAGGTAAAACACCACATCACCATCACAAACGACAAATTTAATTCTCAAATTGTTTTAATTAATCAAAAGTTATTTTGTTTAATCCAAAACACATGAATATATTCAAGTGTGAACGGTGAAATTCGAATAAATTAAAGCGCAAAAAATATTACCCACATTAAAAGTTTTTTAATTTATAACTGACGAAGAAAAAAATTTATTCTATATTTTCATTTTTTACATGTAGGAAAACGATTATAGTTACTACTACATGGTGTTTTATCGTGAATAATAAAAATCATACTTTTTTATATAAATAAATAGATAAAACAGTGTTATTTTATTTTATATTTGTGCGCAGTAAAATTGTGTAATTCATATGTTTATCTTTTTCGTCATAAAGAAATAAATAAAAAAATTCCTTCAACTTGATTTGTGTAATTGTTTAATTAGACTGTTGGTGAAGAAAACATATATATATTTATATATAAACGAGAAATCGACAGGTGCTATACACCTCCGCAGTGCGTCAATCATATGACCATGGGTAGCTATCAATGATTTTTTTTTTTTTTTTTCATTTTAAAGTATTTGAATATTTAAACTTGGTATGGTATTTAAAGTATTGGAATAAAATATATTTTTATCTATTTTTATATGATTATTTGAATTTCGATACATGGTATTCCCATTAACTGTAGAGATTAATTTATCAATTACTGTTATCAGCAATTAAAAATTTTTTTCCCATTGCACATTACACCGTTGAGGTTAGGTACTCACTTCCATTGTTCATCACATAATTTTAATATTTTAAATAATTTCGCGGTGGTGTCGGTTTCAATATTCTTGCTATTACTCCAAAAAAATGCACTTTCATCTAATGACACATCATTTATTTTCAAAAAATAAAACTACTTGCTACTAGCCTAAGAGGTTATGGTAGCACACAATTATACATATGTAAAATATTTATCTATTTATAAAGTATATATAAATGAGTAATGTAAAGACATAAATAAGAGTAATACGACAAAAATGTTTAATTTCACATTATTCAATACTTCTTTGTTACAATAATTAAGTTTAACAAATTCGAAAAAAAAAAAAAAAAAAAAAAAGAATTGATTTCGCATAAATTTTTTTTCCAGCTCACTTGTTGATATAATCTACAAACACAGATCACTTTTAATACATATTGAACTTCTGCGCCTTGTTCAATATTTAATTTCAATTATAAAAAAGTAAAGAAACGAAAAACAAAAAAAAAACTTTTGAACATTGGATTTATTTGGACATTTGGAGTTGTATCTGTAGCCAGCCTGCTGTTACTGCTGTAAACTGCCTTCCCGGATATTTATTGCTGTCCATTTACCAAGTGATGTCAAAGTCTATCACTAATTGGACCTTTTGGAGGTCAATTTTCAATAGTTAAAATCAAAAAAAAAAAACAAATACAGGCAAAAAATTCAATTGTCTATAAAGTCATTACTATAATTATCATTTATTTTCGTTTGAAAAAAAGAAAACTCAGTATTTGCTTGTGCTTATTCAAACAATCGCATGCATAAATTCATCAAGTCATGTCTCTTATTAATCAATAGTAAAAAAAAAAAATGAACAATAATTCTATTCTATTTCTATTTTATCTATTCTGTCACATCATTATTTATTTAATATTAACTTGTATATGCGTTTGAGTGTCTCTGCCAATATATTTTGTCATGTGTCATTGCGCTTATCCTATCAAGTAACTATGCCAACGATAATATGATTTGAGCGATAGCTTGTGAGTTGAATAGATTGCTAATCGCACCATGTGGCGTAATATAAGAAGAATTTTTCATCATATGTGTACATACATATGTATGTGTGTAATGACAAATAATGTTTTCCATTGGGTATCCAATTAATATTTGAACAATTCGTTTACAAAATTTATTTCTGTTGCAATTATATTTCATGTTTGATTAATTGTGAAAACCACAATTTGATTTTGATAAAAGGAAAAATAAAATAACATATTTAATTTAATGATTTTTAAATTATGAATTTTTTTGACTTATTGTATTTTTGTAATTGTTTAGGCGTTCAAAAGCTGCGCAATTGGATGTAAAGTCAAAGGGCAAAAGAAAACGCAGTACAAACGATCCACCTGAAACGTGTGGAAAATATAAATTATTAGAGACAAACATTATTGAACGTATTCAACAAATTAGTGATTGTAAATCATCATTAAGAATGGATGGACGTATACCAAAAGATAATCCGATTACGGATGATTATGAAATTAGTAATCATGTACTTGGACTTGGAATAAATGGAAAAGTTGTGCAATGCTCTGATAAAATTACAAGGGAAAAATATGCCCTCAAGGTAAATTTTATTATAGAAAATTTAATTCTAGCTTAGATATATTTATATATTTTTCTTTTGGTTAATTGATATGTTTCATTGATATATACTATTCGTAAGTGCTGAGCAATATATTTATTCAAGCCTGGGCTCAACGTCATCATCTATTTATATACCAAATGATTTCTTATTCAACGATTTGGTTCACCGACGAAAAAAAATATCGTTTGGTTCAATGTCAAATATTAAAAATTCAAGTTTATCAAATTTTTTTCGAGAAAAGAAATAAGATAAAACATTGAACTGTTGATGGATTTTGTTGTTTTGTTTATTTGAATTCTGAAAAAATTTCACTTTTTATTTATTAGTAATATTTTTCTTTGTTATAATTATTCAACAGGTGCTTCATGACTGCATAAAAGCACGACGAGAAGTTGAATTACATTGGCGAGTATCAAATTGTAAACATATTGTTCAAGTAAAAGATGTATATGAAAATACATACGGTGGAAATAAATGTCTGCTCGTTGTTATGGAATGGTAAAAAGAACATAATGAAATAAATCTTAATTATTCTTTTATGAACTAATAATTACAATTTAGAGATAATTGAATTTTTTTTATTTTTGGTGTTTTATTTACAGTATGGAGGGCGGTGAACTTTTTCAAAGAATACAAGATCGTCAAGATGGTGCATTTACAGAGCGAGGTTTAAAAAAAATTAATTTTTATTTATTAATGAAGAAAAAAAAATGAAAGAATTATAATCTAATTTTATTGTAATTATTTTTTCTAGAGGCTGCTCAAATAATGTATGAAATATGTGTCGCAGTGAAACATCTTCATAGCATGAACATTGCTCATAGAGATCTTAAACCAGAAAATCTTTTATATTCACGACCAGGTAAACTTTTCAGAAATTCGTTGTAATATTTTACAACAAAATTATTTCAATGATATTGTTTTAATATTTATTTTTTATTCTATTTGAATTATTAGACAACAATGGAATATTAAAATTAACCGATTTTGGTTTTGCCAAGGAAACGAATTCCAAGGAAACATTACAAACTCCATGTTACACTCCTTATTACGTTGGTAATTGAAAAAACAACAAAAATTATACCTACGTTATACATAAATAATTTTTATTCTTCATTTTTTCGTCTTTTCGAATTTTTTTTTAGCGCCCGAAGTATTGGGACCTGAAAAATACGATAAAAGCTGTGATATTTGGTCACTCGGTGTGATTATGTACATTTTATTATGTGGATTCCCACCATTTTACAGCAATCATGGCTTGGCAATTTCACCAGGAATGAAAAAACGAATTCGTTTAGGTCAATATGATTTTCCATTGCCCGAATGGGAACATGTAAGCTCTGAAGCACGAGATCTCATTAAAGGAATGATGTGTACAGATCCACAAGACAGATTAACAATCGATGGTGTAATGAGAAATCATTGGATTTCTGTGAGTTTAAATAATTTATTCACTTCAATAATTCCTTTTATTATCTTTGAATCAATTTTCATTTATTTTTCTCTTTATTCATTCATATTTATTTAATATTTTATAGAAACATACTGAAGTGCCACCTACTCCATTGCACACTGGACGAGTTTTGCGAGAAGGTGAAGAATTATGGCCAGAAGTACAGGAAGAAATGACACGTTCTCTTGCAACAATGCGAGTTGATTATGATGCAGCTAGTTTGAAACAATTGGATAATACTAATAATCCATTATTAATAAAACGTCGACGTGCAAAACAATTGGCAACAGCTGCTTTACCAACACCCGCGTCATAGAAATTATTGACTAGCAATAAATAATTGCAGTATAATCGACAAATGAAAATTATTATGAGAGTATTAATTATGTGGGGGAAATTAAAGCGAAATTATTACATTTATGCAATTAGATAAGATAATACGAAATTATTTTTTAATACAATACAAAATTAAATAGTTTTATCTTAATTGTTTTGCTTGAGATTTGAATAATGAATAAAAACTATTTACAAGAGGAGAATTATACATAGACAATAGAGAAGAAAAGTAAACAATACAATTGTTTAAGTAACTATTTTATAAATACAGATAGGTGAAAATAATTTGTTTGTATTGTATTTGCACTGAGAAACAAACTTGATGAAATCAAATCAACTAATTTGGTTGAATATTCAGTAAATTCATTCAAATAATCTACATTTGAATATAAAAATTCATATTTATTTATTTAATTGACTATTGAAAATAAAATAAGTATTTTGCTATGTTGATTAAATATTTTATTGGGATTATTGAAATATGAAGTTGATTGAAACTACAAAATTTTTTCATTAGTGTCGGGATTGAATTTATATATATTATTCTTATACTCTTCAATTTATTGCAATTATTATTATTAAATATTATAATTATACAATACCATAACCACACAAATGTACAACGAAAATTGTTCTACTTAATTATATATATTTAGCTAACTCTTATAAAGCAGTTAACTAAAAATATAAATAATGTCAATATGGAGTGAATATCACGTTCGAATATTGAATTTAAATTTATATTTCTTCATCAATTCATCATATAATTTCATGTATATTATAATATTATGCATGAGAGAGTCGAGAATTAACATCACACTTTTTAAACCGTCCTGAAATTATTTTTTTTTTGCAGCATATAGCATATTCAGAGAACAACAATTCTCATTATGGCTAATAATACTTGTAGCCAACATGAATAAATTAGTTATTAAATATGTATAAAATTAATTATACGTTTATATAGATTCACACACAAGACGAGAAAATAAATTTGACATATGAAATTATGTTTCATAAGAAAAGAAAAAAAAAAACTAAACATTGTCAAGAGTTATTTTAATTTTACAAGTCACTGGTGGTATTGAGGCTTGTCGTCATTGATCATTTTCACTCATAAAATCCTCAAGCACATGTTTTTGCTTACTGTCATCACAATAATGAAATGACGTTGTTGAAATAAAAAGACACACTTGAATAAATAAATAAATAAATAAAAGAATAATATTTGTAACTGTTGAACTATCTTCAGTAACTAAAATAATTGTCAAATGACATATTTGTTTTAATTCTTTCTTTTTTTTCCAACGTTATTTTCTAAAACAAAGCGAGTCAGAGACAATATAAGAAGCTGCAGCGCTGAAATGTTTGTTACTTAAAACAAATTCAACGGCCAGAGTTTGTTTGTCTGTGCCAAAAATAAAACGACAAACCAACAAAATAAACAAAAACAAAAAAAAAATGTCGGATAAAATATATTATACTATTGTTATTGTACTTAATTGCATTATTGCTCTGACATCGGGTGTGAAAACGTGCAGATATTGGTGTAAATTTGGTGAAAATGAATTTTATTGTTGTCCAACGGGCAATCCAGAAAAATTAATAACTAAATCATGGTCATTAATCTCCTCGGCAATGTTTTGGATTGAAATGTTAGAGCATACAATGTCTTGGCCACAATTTCATTTACATTCATCGTCATCCAGTGACAATACATCGACAAAAAATAAATATTGTCCACCAATACGATCAATATGCTCAAGAAAATTTGATTGGAATTACGCATTACAACTCTGTCACACCGATATGGATTGCGATATAAAAGAAAAATGTTGTTTTGATATTTGTATAGACGATAAAGTGTGCAAACTTGCAGAATAATGATAATAAAATTCTTATTATATAAAGAGTGTCTGTAGTTTATAATTATTACATTTTATCTTGCAGATAGAATTAAAACTTTGCACCTATTTTTAAATAAATAATATCATATGACATATGTGACACAAAAAAAAAATATCAATATTTTTCTTTTTTTATATTTATTATTATTTTTAATTAAACGAATAATTTTTCTATCACATAATGAATATTATATTTAATCGCCACAACTGGAGTCATCGGAATCGCATGATGATGACAATTCTGTATCAGTACATCTTTCTTCACGTGTCATTTCTTCATTGGCAATAAATCTACAATAAAAAAAAAATATTTGTTAATTTTATGAATAATATTTAGACACAAAAAAAAAATCTATTACCTAATACAAATTGTGTTAATATAATTTCAATATTGATTTTCATGTAGTATAAAAATTATCCATATACAATATTATACTGTTACATATATTGAATAAATAAATTAGAGTAAAGAAACAAGAAAATTAAATAAATGAATAATTATTATAAAAACAATCATGCGTATATAAATATATAAATTAATTAAATTTTATATGCATCACAAGATTATGCGTGTAAAATTATTATGGAATAGAAGGGGAGTGACGTTAATAATACACGCAAGATATGTGAGTCTCGCCTTTTGATAATCATATTATATATTTCGTTGCTTTTGCTGTGGAGTTCTGTGTTATGTTGTGTTGTGTGTATCAGTGTGTTCACGCAACGTCCAACGTAATTTTCTTCAATAATGTTGAACAGCATGTTTATCCTGAATACACTTTGGTCGTTTTGATTTCTTCATGAGGCAATTCATTGGACAGCAGCACGACTCATCAATTGATCTGTATTATCATTATCGTAATTTATCCAAACTCATTTAAATAATTTTAATTGACTTTGAAATATTTACGGTATATTATAAATAATAAATAATAAATATAAAAATAATAAATTTTATAATTGTGATATTTATTATCAAATTATATAGTGTGAGGGATAAATACTGTAATATTAACGATGAATTAATTACAAATAAATATAAGAATATTTCATACTTTTCAAAGCTCCAATTATCAACGTTGGTGGCTGCAATGGTGTTGTCCTTGATGAAGGATAGAGCTTGACAAAACTCCCGACCTACGTTCCGCAAATGTACTGTGTCCAAGTGTAAACCTGCCAACGGTCCTTGATCACAACCACAAAAGCTACTCTCCATTGTATAACTTCTATAAATAGTATTTAAACAAACAAAAATAAACGGGGAAATAAAAAGAGAAAAAAACAAATGTGAATAAAGAAATAAATTTATTATTGGAATGAAAATGAATTAAATATATTTTACAAATTCGACTTTTCACAATTCACAAGCTATATATGCTGTATATAGCCATTCTCTACCCTATATAGAAAGCCAATATAAATACCATAGACTACCATCGAGCTCTGCTTACCTCGCAACGCCGAGCTGGCGCCAAATGGCGACCCTGGCCGTGGATTCCTTGTTCCTCTCGACCTTGAATGAACACAGAGGCAGAGCAAAAGCAGGCGATGTTTTCTGCATCAGTCGCGGCAGCATCTGGGCAGGGAATAAAAATTTTTTAAAAATGAAAAATAAAATAAAAAATAAAATATACACATTTATATAAATAGAAATTAATAAAAATAAATATAATAATGCTAATGATAATAATAAATAAACAAGTAGTGAATAGATGGAATGTCAAATGAAGAATCCTACATGATAAATAATATAAAAATAATTTTATTTTAATTGTTAATTATAATTTAATGAATTTAATTTAGAAAAATATTAATATGAAAATTTTGTTTATTTTTCAGTTATTAAATATTAAATTACCAAATACTGAACAGGTTGATCAGATTTCTCGCGGTCTGCTGCACTCCAAGAACCCGACCTTGAGCAACCAAAAAGAAAAACGTTTTTCCTTCTCGAATGGCCATGATAGTCAACGAACACATATGGTGGCCGGCGCATCACTCTGCTGCAATATTCCATAAGACCTTTTGTATGGTATATAACAGGGTGTAATATACGATTAGGGTTGCTCCAACGACGATTTAAATCTTCATTAGTCAGTCCATACCGGTTGCTAAAACAATAAAAATATTATTTTAATTTTAGATAGATAAAATATAATAAATTTCTATTTATAATAGATGAAATGTCGACATTGAAAAACACGTCACTTTTAATGACTCAACCATATAGTTAGAGAGACGTTTCCGGTGACCGGAAGTTTCATTCGAAGGAAACGATCTTTCTCTGCGTCGCGCATACACAATCGTTTTACTTTTACAGAGATGAAATAAATAAAATGAATAAATAAAATAAAGGTAAATGATTGCAGGATATTATCAACGCAATATAAAATACATATACAGTATACACATATTACAAAGTATCGCGTTGGGTCACGTAATAGTATTATACAGATGTCTACTATAATTTTCTCGCGCGTATCAAAATGAAGAAGATGATGATGGCGATGGCAATGAAGTAAAGAATCAGAAAAATTCAATAAATAAATAAATAAATAAATTAATAAATGTGAAAGATATAAACACATATACTGTATATTTATATATAATAAAAAATTTATATCGCTGATAGGCAAGTTGAAATTGCAGCATAATATCGAGTCAATGCTCGCCAATAGTTTTACTCCATTTAATTTTCAACTGCGATTTCTTGCTTTATATATTTTATTTTTAAAAAGTTTTTTTCATTTTCATTTCTTAAAATTATGTAGCTCAACTATATGTTTAGTACTGTATTTTCTTATGGTAACTAATAAATGAATGAGTTTGCTGGAAAAGCCATTTCGAAACATCGTCAAGTTATTATTCTTCATAGGGTTGAAGCCTTTTTTATTAATATAAAACAATAACTTTTTTTTTATTATTTATTCATTCATTTATTAATTTTTTTTTTTTCATGGTATTTATTTCTGTTACATGTCGATCTTGTTTCTTTTATTCCTCATATTAATTGGCCCTGCGATGGGGCGTGAGAATTTAAAGCAATAATATACAGTTGAAAAGTGTGAGAGAAAGGACGGAATGAAAAATGAATAAAAAGTAATTTATAAATGAAATGAAGAAGCAAAAAAAAAAAATATATACAAAATGAAAGAGTACTATCCAGCAGTAGTGTAAGCAGTGTGTGTATTCGATGTCAATGACTTGAACGTAGAGAGCCTTGACCGCCAACTTCTCTTCATGTACCAGAGCCAGTCGGGATGAAAATGATGTACAAAGGATTATGCTTTATGCTTTGTTCTTCTTTACCCAAAGGTATTATTAATAGATAAAAAAAACAAAAAAAAAAATCAAAAAAAAAAAATTTTTTTCTCTCCCTTTCCTTTTTAATTTTTTCTATTAATTCCATCGTTTCACCCAACGATAATCTCAACGAGCGGAAGACAACTCACACGAATCCATGTATAATTTTTTCCTCTCACTTATCAAATGAGAAATGGAAGAAAAAAAAAAATTAAAATAATTACAAATCTCTCATCAGGATCACTATTCATCTATCCTGTAACCTCCAATCGCGATAGCACATGGAATTCCATAACAAGATGGTGTAGATAATGTAGTTATTTATTTTTTTTTTTTACGAATGTACATATCGTGCATATGTATATAAAGTGTTGTAGATAGAGAAACGGAGATGCGGCTCATTAGACTTGGACATTGCCGGGGGTCACACAAGTCGTGGTCCTTCTTCGCGGGCGTGCGCTCTTTTATATACACAGGTACACACACGATGTGCAAAGAGTATCGAAACATGAAAACAAAAAAAAAACAAAAATGAAAAATTGTCCAAGTATAAAGCGAAGAAAAAAAAATAAATAAAGAAGGAAATAAAACCATCACGTGCTTCAAGTCCTGAGGCTTTTAGATGAGAGAAGAGAGTTGCGTGATTTGCCCAGGGGGACTTTAAATTACGCGCGCGTGAGAGCATGTATACATATATAATATTATGTATATGTATACAAGCGTCAAGATTTCTCGTTGAAAAATTAATAAATATTATATGTACATTTATGACTTTTATTTTCATAGAAACGAAGAAATATTTCATTTTCTTATTTATTTATTTTTTTTTTAAATATTTATCTGTGGGATATTGTTTATTTTAATGGGTTAAGTAATATATGTAAGTGTAAAGTAATATATATGTAAAGGTAAAATATAAAAAATAATGAAAAAATAAAAGTAGAAAATAATTATTAGTAATTATTTTTTTGTTTTATGTATTAGTAAAATAGTTCGAGTGATTTAATTTTGCTTGTGCAATACTTGAGATTTGTTTGAGTATAAAAATGTGTCTATATATAGAATGATTTGTATATAGATGTGAATAATTGACTGGAGGAAGAAAATGGAATAATTTAAAATGTGTAGGGTGCCTCAGCTGCTCTCATCTTGTGAGTGTGTCCTATACCTTCTTGGAATAACAAAGAGAAAAGTTTATTGGAAAAAGCGTAGAATGGACCTTGCTTCTTATACGATCGTAAAGTATTCTTCTTCTCATTCTTCTTCTTTCCTCGTGCAATGCAAAACATATAAAAAGAGAGCACATACACCACCACTAAAGAGAAAATATATTTCTTTGACGATCGCAAGAGTTTTTCTTATGTTTATTTTTTAGCCAAAAGAAAATAATAAAAAAAATTTTTTTAATTAAATAATAATAAATAATCCATTTATTTATTTATTTATTTTAAAGTGAAACGATCGCAAGAGTCTTTTTTGTTAATTTTTTTGCCAAAAGAAAATAATAAAAAATAAAATTCTTAAATGAAATAATAGTAAATAATCCATTTATTTAATTATTTTTTTTTTTTTCTAAAGTGAAACGAATAAATAAATTATAATTGATTGGAAATAAATATGTATCCTTGTCGATGCATGCATGGAGTTTATTATTAAAACCCTGTCGTCACGCCCATTTGAAGATGAAAAATATGCAAAAAAAAAAAAATTAAGAAATTAAAAAAAATAAAAATAAAATAATACAGAAAGAAAAAAAAATTATGTATATATAGAGCGGTGAAATATACAACTTCTATGGTCATTTTAATGACCGTCGTTATCCACATATATACCTGTATGTATTTCCTATGCCTCTGAATTTTTTTTTAGCCACGAAATGAAATAAAAAAGCATGAAACAAAAAATCAAAGACTAAATAAAAGAAATAATAAACACATCCCTGTTCATTATTATACCTGGCTGACCTTCGAATTTAAACTTATATCCTTATAAAATCCCAGCCACCATAGAAAAAAAAAAACCGCCACAAATAATTATACCGCCAATTGCGTATTTTTGTCTGTCTATAAATCAAAAATAACCAAAATACAAAATAGAATTCCACACATTCCAATTAATTATTTGAAAAAAAAATCGTAAAATAATAATAAAATAATTAACAATGACTTGGCGAATCGATAAATTATTAACAAAACCCCCTAGGCCTGTTAAAAAAAAAAAATTACTAAATAAAACCACGTGAAGAATGCTGAAGGTCTCTCCAATCTCAAGAGATATAGAACCGTTGTTGGTCTTTTCATCAGCCATCCATGACGTTCTTCTTCTTCTTCTTCTTCTTCTTCTTCACCCTCGTCTTGGTCTTGTTCTTGGTCTTCATCATCATCATGAACTAGAAGATTCGCCAGACCTCCATGCACTCAATCCACAATACCAGAATGAAGAAGATCTGGATATATTTCTTACACAGCAATATATCCCTCTGCATGCATAAATCCTGAAATAGACCTCGACTCTTATCTCACATGTAGTCTTCACACAAAACCATACCAGTCAACGATCGTTTCGTCTCACCATCCTCTTTCCCTTCCCACACCCGCATTTGTTTCTTCAATCCTTCTCCATACAATTCCCCACACATCGCGTCGACATTATATCCAATGCAACTGGCTAATGCAGCATCCCCATTGGGCCCTTATTCTTCATTGCTTCTGCTGCTACATCAACCATCGTGTAGTGCGCAGCATTATTCGCTTTTATTTTTTTTTCAACAGATCCCAAAGAGAATTATATTATAAGTATAGAGAAGAAGAGTTTGAGAGCGAGAAAAGTAACGAAGATAACAAATAAAAAAAAATATATACAGATGGGTTAATGTGTGTTCATGTGTTTGTGTGTATGTGTATGTATAAGTGTAGGGAATAAACGAATAATAATAAAAGAAAAAAATAGAAAAACGTTAGGTTGAAGAAAAGAGTAACTGAGATAGAGATAAAACGAAAGGGGAGAAGAGATGATGAGAATGTGGCTTCTAGTCGATGATCTGAGAGGAGCCTGAAGGTGCACGCCGATGCAACTCAACTTAAAACATGTATATATGTGTATACGAGAAACGAGAAATGATCAAGAAGAGAAGGTAGAGGAGAGTGAAGTAGGATCGCTTGTTTAGTTTGAAAAGAGCAATGGAGAGTATGTGCCTCGAGCAAGAGACGAGTAAACGCATTTATGCATTGGATATATGTGTTTCTTATCTATCTACATGACTACTACTACTACTACTACTATTACTGCTGCTGCTGCTGCTGCAACAACTACAACTACTTTTATTATTATATGTGTATATACTGGTTTTAGATATATTTCTCTTCTTCCTTCTCTCGATTCTCTGCGAGCACTTATCGAATTACCGAAGGGAAGAAAATATTTTTTATGTGTTATAAATATTCCCATGGGATCATGACATGCAGAGGTCTCTTAAGATTCATATAATTTTGTTTAGCATGTTTGAATAGCGTATAAAAAAAATTTAGATATTATATTTATTTTTTATTTTCTTTTGTATAAATAAATTTTATAATAATAAAAAATAAAAATAAATATATTTAATTTGCGCGAGAAATATTTAAAGTCTGGAGATATTTATTTTATAGTTGTAAAGAGAATTTGCTGTTGGTCTGAGAAATTTTTTGTGATTGTCCATCATTAATTTTTGATTTGAATAATGAGTGATTTTTTATTCAATTTTTTTTTTTATTTATTTATTTATTTATTTATTTTTTTTTTTTTTTGGTTCTGCAGATGAGAGTGGTGTTCAACAGTTTGCTTGGTTATAGACATATAGTTGCCCTAGGTGTTGCTTCGTGAATCATCTTCAACACACGAATAATCATCAACTCCCCTCTCTTCTTTCTGCTTCTCTATAATGCGACGCACACACTACGATAAAATGTTACCGTGTGTTTCGTCTCGCAACACTCACGAACCCGCAGAGAGAAGACTCTTAAGGGAGCTCACGACGCTGCGCGAGGCCAGTTCGAGAACGCGACCCTAACACACACATCCGGTCTTTATTCAATCTAAAAATCCAAGTTAATAAACGAATTCGGATAGAACGACAAATATATTTTACTAAAAAATTCATAAATTGTTTATTATATTTGCCAAAAACATGAAGATTGTATTGCTGCTTCTTGTCACCACTTTTATCGCCTCAGGTAATATGAAAGAAAAAAATTAAATAAACAAACAAATAAAAATAGTAATACACAGTATAAGAAATAAATTAAATAATTTTTTTAATAATCGAACAAGTGATTGATATAAAATTAATTTTCTTCTTTAAAATTTCTATTATTTTTCTCTCAAATTTAATAATTATTAAATAAATAAATGAATTGTAATACAGTATTTCATCTTCATGATTATAAAACGACGTTGATTTATCCGATTATTAATTATAACAATTTAATTGAGCATTACATCTTATATTATATTATTAAATATTTATAATATAAAATATATTTATATTTAAATACAAACGTATATTACTATCGTTAACGACGTCTCAAGGTCTTCGGGTCATTTAACCACACACCTGTACACCACCCGTCTCAACAAATCCACCACACGTTTTATAATTTTCACATACATCTCTACTTTTTTTTTTTTTTTAATTTCACTATTACATAAACATTTTTCCTCATTAATTATTAATTTGTTTTTTTTTCCCCTTTGGATTTCTCTTAAAAAATTCATTTTTTATCTCTTCCTCTTTCATATTCGTGCAAGATAAATATATAAATAATATTTGTGCTTAAAACGTGTTGGTTTTATTCTCGTTTGTCTCATTCATCTCAGTATTTCTATTTTTTATCTCACTATTTCTATATACATTCTCTCTCACTGCACATGGTGTTTAATATATGAGACAATTTATAAATGAGAGTGCGAGATGACAGATGAAGAGACGAAGGAACCGAGTAGTTTATCGCCACGAATAACCATCTCACAATTTATTAAGTTCAATGAACTCAAACAAATTGTATATACAATTGAAATTAATTTTTATATTTTATCACATTGCATAATAATCCAAGTTATATTTATTTTTATTATTTAGTCTTTACTATTTTATATCAAAATATTTTTTATTGTATATAAATTATTTATTTATTCATTCATTCATTCATTTATTTATTTATGTACTCGTATATGAAAGTGCGATCATGATAGTGTAAAAAATAAAATAAATTAAATAACGGTTGGATGATATACTGGACGATACCGGACGTTCATATAAATTATAATTCATAGGATTATTTCCCTTGGGTCCATTGTCAATCCGCGCGCCATTAACGGTGTGTTGTGAGTCGGAAGCGATAGAAAGAACGTGCCTCAGCGAAACCTACCATACATATATATATTTTATATATTGAAAGAGGTGAACGCGAGTGTGCACACACCTAGCCAAACATTCTATGCGCGCCTCTCGAAATAATATATGCATAATGCATTAGGATACTCAAGGAGTCCTTGAATATAACAAAAAAAAAAAAAAGAGGAAACAAAATTCTTTTTAACAAACCTCATGAAATACTGCGAAGCCAACAAAGAAACCGACCGATAATTTTTTTTTATTCTTTTTAAAGACAATAAAATTTATTTCTTTAGAATTATATATAGGTATTCCATTTTTGATAGTAATAATTAAGTATTATTTCATTTTGGAAATTATAGCTCAGAGGATAACGACAATTCAACTTGATGGAGTTCAATACTTTGTCTCAAGAATGAATCCTTATAGTCCTGAATTAAATTATTTCCTGGCATATCAATATTGTCGTTCGCTTGGTCTACAATTAGCTTCATTTGAATCAAAAGAAAAGGCAGACACAATGACGCAATATTTAAAAAATGCTGGTTATACGAAATATGATTTTTGGACATCCGGAAATAAATTGGGAACGGATATGTTCCTTTGGATGAGCACTGGTTTACCGTTTAATGCGACATTTGATTATATGCTAAGACGATCGCGTAATCAGGGCGTTGATGTACCACCTGGCACTGAACCACAAAGAGTCGCACGTGAAAGGTCAGTTTTATTTTAATAAATAATTTTAATAATATTTAATAGATATTTAATATTGTATTTTTATTTATTAATTTAGTGGCGATAGTGGTAGTGCTGATGGTTGTGTTGCAATGACTGCACCATCGCTCGCTTGGGATGCCCAAGATTGTACTCTCGTTAAGGATTTTATTTGCGAGCAGACAAGATGTTATTACTACAACTATGGAAGCATACCGGTTTCGGCTACTCAGGGGTAAGAGGTGAGACATTTAATTCCACATGAAAAGTCGCCCGCGCCTGCTCATATATGTACACATTTTTATTTTATACATATATGAAAGGTTATATTCAAACCATCAAAGTAGAATTATTTTGCTACTCAATAATTTTAATTTTAAATATCGTAATATTAAAAAAATAAAACATAAAAAGAATTGTATAAAAATTTAGATATTAATTTTTGTTGGTTTTAGAGGTTTTTAGATTATTTTTTAATCATGTAGAATTGTTAAAGTAGTTATCGATATTATTTATTTATATAATTATTTAATTTAACCGTTGATTTTGTTTTATTGTTGTTGGATTTTTGTATCAATTAATTGCAGGTGTGCGCACTTTTCATTGACACAACTAATCATTTTTTCATTGCTTGAAAACAAAAAAAAATCTATTCAAGTAGTTTAAAAAAATTAACAAACTAATATTTCTAACAATTTGTCAATGATAAAATAACAAATAGTATAAAATTATTAAATTGTTATCATTGATATTAATTAACAAATGATATGATTATTAATTTGTATGATTATTTTTCTAAATATGCCCTCGACGACACGATATTTCCAAATATGTTTCAGAAATCGTAGACCTTACGCGACAATGACGACGACTACAGCCTCGCCGGAGTACAACCGAGATGACAATAACAATGCGGCAGTAGGTGCAACAGCAGTGACAGCGGAAGCGGCGATGGTAACAATGGATAAAGAAACTGACACCACACAGGAAACGAATGAAAAAATAAATGAAGCGGAAACAGTACAAGAAGAGAAAAATCATCATGATGAAAATGAAACTCTACAGGAGCAAGAAGTACAAAAAACAAATGATGATGATATTTCTCCATCATTTGATCAAGATACACATTCAATTCCCAATGATCCAGTTGTTGGCAGACTGATGAGCACACTTGTCACTGATTCATCATCATCATCATCATCATCATCATCATCATCACCAGTAAAAACTAAAGATGAAACAATTAAAGTGGAAAAAAGTCGTACTGAAGACATTCCTGATATAACAAGTCTCTTTGGTACTTCCGCAATTAAAACACGAACTGCAACTGTTTTTGATGGTTTAGAGACCCATGATATTCGTTCATTGCAGCGAGCGAACCAACAATCAAAAAATTCTGAAAAATTACCCACAAAATTAAAGCACGAAAATGATAATGAAAATGAAGAATCAAAAACTATTGGTCCATACGACAGCGTTCAGGATTATGTTAATGATGAATCAGCCAGTGGAGTTCCAAGTGAAATTACTAATATCAAGGATCATGATGATGATTCAAGTACACCTTATCCTGATGCCGAGCCAGCTTATAGGTACAACATCAAAGTTCGCACAAACGGAAAAGTATTAGACCCTCCGTCCAAGTAATCCACCCAATATTAATTAAGTAGTTGTATTCATTTAAGATTTATCTATTACGTAAAAGAAAACGAAAAAATAAAAAAAAAAAATCAACGTCCATTGATATAAATATGGATTTAAAATAAATTAAACAAATTAAACAAATGAAGAGGAAAAAAAAAAGTAAAAAAGGTTTCTGATATTTTAAAATAAATTCATTATTTTTATTAATGAAATAAATGTTCAATAATGCACGCGATAATACGTAATATCAGTGGACCATACACAAAGCACTATTATTATAGCTTTGTTGGGTGTTGGGCCACGGGATCATGTCTACTGATGTCACGCATTTAATGCAATTATCATATTATTAATTATGTAACAATAATTAATTATTATTGTGAAGAATACGAGTGCAAGACGAAACGTTGTGTTAAATCGAAGGAAACTGATAATAAACAAATGAAAATAAAAAGTTCTCCATTGAAATCTTCAACGTTTCCGTCATCCAATCGTATTCATTTTATAAATATATTTAGAAATTTCGAATCGTAACATTTTTACTGTCCAACAGAAATGTTCACTTTTTTTTTTTTATCAAACACACACACAGAGACAATGTATGCCATTGATATGTATTGATTGTATTTACCAAGGGTAAAGAGAAATGAAGAGCAATTCATATATGATTGATTGATTGATTGATTTCATTTACTAATTTGTAATAATATAGTTTAATATTTTACTTACCAACCATTAACAACGCCCTCGATATTCAGCATTGGAATTATTTTGAAAACATAATCATCTCGTAGACTCTTTGCGTAGTTTGTATCGGATAATAGTGCTTCTAATGTTCCATGCATTACCCATGATGAATTACTCTCACCCGGATGAACTCTTGAAGTTAAAAAAATGTTTTTTCGCTTCTAAAATATAAAAATAATATTTCATTACATGATTTCGACAAGTTGGAGACTTGCTTTATACTTTTCATTACATGAATAAATCTCGTGTGATCATATATACAAGAGAATAAATATTATAGAGATGAATTTTGAAATTTTTAAATAATTTGTATTTAAAATTAATGATTAAAACTTACTGAAATTGGATTCATTTTTGAATTCACATTTGTTATCGTCAACAATGGACATTCATTATTATTCAGGGTGTCACATAAAGTAACAGCTTTAAAATATATTCCTTGATTTGTAGAATTTTTCGACCACCTCCAAATATGTGTCATTAATTGACTGTATGTATATGGAAAATGATAAGCCAAATAACAAATATCATATGAATGTGGAAATGTAACAGTAAATGATGTTGTAAAATAATTTCTTCCTTTACAGGGTCTCCGGTAGCAATTTCTATAGTAACAAATATCCACACCGGTTCTTATCCAACCACATCGTCCCAATTGCGCTTCCATTACACTAAATAATATTGGTTTCATTCCAAAATTAAATTGCGAATTGGCTTTTTCACAATTTACAATATTAAATGTGTATGGAATATTAGCTTCCATATTTGATACTTCAAAATAAAACCATTGATGTCGCGATGCGCTGTTGACATCTGGTGTGAGAATAAGATCGTATTCCCGTGTGCCTGTCTGTAATAAATAATTTTCATTATCATCTTATTTATTTTCTTTACACTGAATTGATGAAAATAATTAACAATTCATTATACCTGAATAGCTTTCCTCAAGTTTCCACTCTCGAATCTAGATTCAAATTGAAGACTTTTAATATCAACACACCGATTTCCAATACGCTCATCATCAAAATTATTTAATCCACGATTTTTCAATCGTTCTGATGACAATGCGACTGAATAAACATTTGTTGTTAATGCATCAAGATCAAATATTGTCTCATGACTAATGGAATTTGATCGTAATCCACGATCAACGTTATTTAATAATTTTGACCGACACACCTTTTTAACTTTATCATTCAATGGCTCAGGATTCCCATGACAATTACCACCCACAAGATCTGGATATGCGACTTTAACAAATGGAATGACACTTCTAACACGACTTGCACAATTACAATAAATTAATTTATCATCATTCACAATTAATTTCGATATATTATCTAGCAATTTTAACTGTCGCGGATAATCTTCGTTTAATAATTGTTTTTTATCTGCATTAACTTCTGGCCAATTATTCGAATCACATGATTTGACGTGCTTTAATACTTGCAATCGTTTTATATTATTTTTATTTATTGCATCATTAGCAATTGTGTTGTCGGATTTCGAACGAATTTCTATTCCACATTGTGATGCAAGATTATTTTGTTCTGTAAAAAGAACATTGTATCTAAAAAAAAAAAATAATAAAAAAATCAGAACAATTATTATTAGTTTATTGATATATATATATATTTTTTTCTATTTTGTAGCGTTTGATAAATCCATTACCCGAGCAGGTCATCAGTAGATCGCTGAGATGTGATAACACTGGCAAAAAATTGTGCCTCATCGATATTATTGATTTCATCCATTTGCTCCAATTTATTTCTTGCCATTCGTGAATTTATTTTCTGCTGTTGTTGCTCATTGGCGTCATCATCATCATTATCATCATCATCTTCATCATCATCCTCACCATCATCATCATCCCCTGATTCAATATCGCTGCATATTCGTCCAAGTGAATTAATACTGTTGGCCTATTGTACCAAGAGACATTTCAATCTCTTTATGTATTTTTATTATTTCGTATATGTTTATGCATTATATTATCATAATGAGAAAATAAAATAGAATATTATTTAACATATACGAACCTGACTCTCGAAGTCGCTACTGCAACTCTCAACGCTGTTGGCTCGCTTCCCATTGCCATTGGGAAGATTAAATCTGTGAAATAAATCTATATATTAAATTTAATTCAAAATAATAAATTTTGTGAAGGTTTTTCTTTTGTTTCAGAGATTTATGAGTAATGTCAGCTGAATACAGACCTAGCTGGTGACATTTCTGGTACAGGTAATTCTTTTTTTTCAAGACATTGATTTATAATACCACAAACTCTTGATAAAAGACAATCGTATGCTTTTATATCGGGACAATTTGTACAAAATCGATGCAAAAGTTGTAGACCATTGTTTGCTTTAATAGATTTTCTACCAGACTCTGAAATGAAAATAAAAAAAAATAATAATAAAAGCAGCAAACATTGTACCTAGTGATTGTACCTGCTGTCATTGATGATAATCCTACAAACTATGAGTCATCAAGACACATTTGAATGCATTTTTATTTAGTCAAGGGCAAGATATGGGAAGTGGACAAATACGAAAAAGAAAAAAAAAATAATTTAAAAATATTTCATTGTCAGAATGAGTCAGACACAGTGAAGATGCTTAATGCTCTCATGAGATATACATGTGTGCTCTCATGGGACCAGACACGTTGTGATATGCCTAACAAAGGTGCGATATGAATTATTCATAACGTCATGCAAGAGCTTGATGCACAAACTCACAGGCAAAGACACAACTACATACTTCAGCGATGTTGTATCTAATACTCCTACACCGCGTGAGTTTAATGTATAATTTATATTTTAAATATTTAATATAATATATGCACATGGCAAATGGGAAAAAGACAAGCTCAGAGAGGGAAATAAAATAGAAATGGGGTAGGGAGTTAAAGACAACACACCTAGATATGATGATCATGTACTAAAAATTTTTTTTTTATACTTACTGATTAAACATAAATGATGAAGAGTACAAAGAGCATAATTGGCGATTTTTTGTTTTATTGGACTATCCCATTTGTCCCATCTTTCGAAAATCCGAGTTAACATGTGTACCATACCAACTTTAACAAATTTTGCACAGCCAAGTCCTGAAAAATAAAAAATAAAATTCATTTATTTGAATAAGTGAGGTTAAGGTAATATTCGATGGACTCACGGTTGGTTGTAAAATGTTTGAAGCATTCAAGGAGTATTTTGAGCTTGAGATGAGGTGAATAACCGATGCAAACAAAGGTTTTTTCAAATACTGGCACGATACCATCTTTTATGAGGATTTGAACAGCAAAAGCTGGATAAAAAAAAATACATTATATGAAATTTAATTAAAAATTTTTTTATACATATAAATATTTGACATTTGCCTTACTATTTTTGGATAAACTTTTTAGGATTAGCAGTAGTGGTAGTAGCAACTTTGAATCATTGTAGTGTTGTTTTAGTAGCGAATGAAAGAGTTTAGTTATATTGAGAAGTCGAACTTTGGTTGGGAATTTTTGATCCTTTTGAGCAATCTGAAATTTAAAATAAAAATAAATTTTTGTATTTTGTTCATTCAAATATTGTCAGGGAATTTTTATTTATTTTCTACGCTTATTAATGATGTTATTTACTTGGCCCAGCATCCAAAGAATCTCTTGGACGAGAATTTCAGTCATTGTGCTGTCAGCACGTTGGGAACTGATCAAGAGCTTGAGAAATACTTGTGTCCCACCAAAATGTATTAGTTGAGCAATTATCGTTCGAGTGATATTCTCTAAAAACGAGGGGGAAAAAGTAATAATCATACGAGTTTATTTAATGAAGATGCCAGAAAAAAATAAAATAAATAAATGAATGAATAAAAGTAATAAAAGGATAAATATAAATTCTCACTTGAAGTAGCATGTTTGCTTTTAGTTCCTTTTAATTTCACCTTCGCCGTTCGAGGTGAAATTGATTCATGTAATATTCCAGTAATACTATAACTCGCTGCATTATCTTTACAAATCTATAACCCGAGAAATAAATTTATTGATTAAATACGCGTGATAATAAATATTTAAAAATAAAAATACCTCACCTCTAATAAAATGATAAATAATTCCATTGCGCTTGATTCCTTATTCCACAAAATTTCAAGTGTTCGTTCACGAATTCGTCGATCTAACAAAACGAATTGCAACATTTATTATTCATGTCTATCCAAATACGCAAAAATTATTTTCATATCAATAAATAATTTATTCTGACAGCTAAAAATATCATTAGATTAGTATAATTTAATTTTTTATCTGATTTCAAGTGATAATGAGCTGAATTTTTTGATAAAATGCCAATAATTCATCAAGCAAAACTTTCAACGATGTTTCCAAATTAATTACGCAATTTAACGTAGCAACAACTAACATCAAATACAAAATTTGATTTAATTTAATTTTTTTAATATGCAAAATAGACTCGACTTATCATCAAAGCAATTTCTGTCTGTTTATACACCTGTTTCCTGTCTCTCAAAATTAATAATACATGCATATGATAAATTACTTGTTAAATACAAATATATAAAATATGAATATATTAATTTGATTATTACGTTGTTGAGATTTAATATTAAATTACCTGATGATATGACACGAAGATAAATTTTCGACAGTGCACTTCTAACTGTCTCACCATTTTCCGAAATTTTTGGTAAACAAGATCGCAATTTTTCCAATAATGTTTCAATCATACTGTCATCCACATTTTTATTCACAGATGACATGTCTCTGTAAATTTAATAATTAATTATTTAATTATAATAATTTAAAGCACAATGATATTTGATGATTTAAATGAAATATCAAATTGAACTCATTATTTCAAAGAATAATATAATATGTCAATGAGTTTCAACTTGGCACAATTCCAATAGTTTATATCCAACCACGTTAAACACAGAGAGAAAATTTGTCTATATCCTACAGACTGTTTATTGGCTAATTAATGTCATGGAACTTGAATGAGAATGTCAATGTTACAGTTCAATACCCCTGTATTGTCAAAAATATTACATTTCAAAGTGCCAATATAATATACCTATTAACAAACACCCGATAAATAAAAATAATAATCAAAAAATTTATAAATTCACAAAAAAAAAATTAAATCAATTACTTTCAATAATGAACGGATTTTAAATATTGGTGGATTGTAATTACACAGGATTATCTGAAAAATAATCGCCTTCCACTTGATTATTCTCACACTTATCCGGATACTGGTTCTCCTTGTCACTATCTCGTGTGCTTTTCATGGTCGATGTGAGCTCTTGGACTGATGGTTAAACATGTACATGTATATTTTTTTCTGATTTTGTGTGTGTGGGAATAAGAGCACTGATGAAATATGTATTGAAAATTTTCTGTGGTGGCAAAAAAAAAAAAAGAAGACACTCGGATTAGAGAAAAAAAATTGAACAAACAATTCGCTCGTTTTGTGAATGATGAATTTCACACTTTAGTAAGCTGTTGATTAATGATATCTTGATATTTATATAAAGAGAATAATTAACTATAAATAAATTCGCGACAACACTTTAGAAACAATGTGGGTAAATAGAACGCCCAGATATTATATATTTGTTTCTTCATAAAATTTAGAATGACACTATTTTTAAAAATATATATTAGGTAGAAATAACGAATAAAAACACTTGTGATTTAATTGTGTATGTAAATTGGTTGAAACTGAATGTTAATGAACCTTTACGAATGCACTGAAATTTGTTTTGTTGTTCCAAAAAAAAATTTTTTTTTTTATTTTTGATAAATTTACGATGAAAACTGAGAGAAAACGAAACGCGTTCAACGTCTTGTCGTGTTGCTTTGACGTTTCTGTCTGCCAAAACTATGTTTAAATATTCTCACCAAGTGCACATGCGGATTTTGCTATTAATAAACATTGAGCCGCCCCACTGGCTTTCCATAAATCCTCGGACTATTCTCCAATTTCCTATGCCTATCAACGTATTTGATTATCATTAATTTCACTTCATTTATTCTATTTTACCTATGTATAAATGTGTGTTACATTCATACATATCTGAAAAATATGGCAGAAAATTAAAATGTAGAATTAAATTACTTGTAAACAAGGTCAATGACCTTTTCCAAGTGAATAATTAATAAAAAAAAATTGATTTGAATGTTTTTCAATGTGAAATAATAATTCATTTCTTTCCTCTGTCAAATTATATTCTCTGTGTGGTGCTATAAATCCGCCAAAATGTGGGCGTTTTTTCGTTCACACATACACACATATATTATTTATTTATTCACTCGTTCTTTTTTGCACACGATGGACAGGTGAAAAAACCACGAATCTTTCTTTCCAAAAAGCTTTTTTTTTGATAAATAACTCTTTCATCTCTCAAAAGCAAATAAACATTATTTATAAATTTTAAAATTGAAATAATAAAATAAATATCTGCACCTAAAAACCAAATAGTATAAAGTAAGCAATAAATTAAAATTACTTGATAATAATTGATTTTCATATATAAATAAAACGAGAATAAAAATAAAAAAGTTAATTTCATTTTTACTTACACACTCTATTGATTTGTTAATTATTCCAAATTTATTTATACATTCTCTCTTTCCTTTTTTCTTCTTCCTCCCCCTCCTGTGACTCCTCAACTTTTTGTTTATTTATTTCTTTAATAATATGAAAGAAATGTCGCGTGACGACACTGTCGTTGTCTTGAGCGTGATATTACTCGCGTCTGAATTTATATTCTATTCACCCACTTTATATATTTCAACTTATGTATCCATAGATATTAGTTGTATATACAATGTGTACATACTATATAACTGTGTATTTACATTGAATACATGTACATAAATTGATCCATCAACTATATACATAATATTATACGGCACTTGTTGATGAACATGAGAACCTGATGATCAAATAAAAAGATATGTGTATACAGTTAGTTGCAAAATTGATAAATATATAAAATATATAGTAATATATATGTACATACTTTTTCTTATATATTTTATTTATTCATTTATTTATTTATTTGTTTTTGTTTGATGTTATGAGAAACCAATGGACGAAATAACATATGGAAACCAAAGCAATATACACAACTAATAATATTACTACTGCTAGTACTAATATTGTAACATTGATTATATTAGAGTTAGTGGCGGTTATAATTCGACGCCTTTTGTTTTATTTGTGGTGTATACGTGTGAGGTTTTGGACTATTGATTGCGTCTCTTGTTTCAGAACGAGGGGGCGGCGCCATTTGAATTTTTTTACCGCCTTATTTTTTGTTAGTATATTTTTATTTTTTTTAATTTGTTTTATTTTGCTCACACAGTCAATCTGTTTTTATGTATCTAAAAATGAGACGCTTACCTAATGACTCTTGAATCCCGTGAAGATGGAAATATTGTTATATGAGCATATAACATAATAATTTTTTATGTATAATTTTGAAAGACGAAACATAACCTTCAAATTATTGTATATTAATTGTTTTTTTTAATTTTGCTTCTGTAAATAAATATTGAAATTGTTATAAATATTCTTAATGATATAACGTAGACGTGTTCAATAAGTCAATAATGTATATAATTAATGTGAATTTAGTGTTATTAAATAATTTAAAATTGCGTGGAAAATTTGTAAAATTCAAAAATAAAAAAAATGTCTTGATTTTTAAATTTGAATTTATATTCAACAGCTGTATGAAATAAATATAATGAATACTACGATAGAATCAACATATATAAGAAGCCAAAATAAGTACAATAAAATAAATCTAATCTAAATCTAGCATACATAATATAAAATATTCAAAGAAATTAATTAAACTGAATACAGCCGAGCCTCTCATAGTGTCACACATCGAGGCTCTAAGTTCCGAGAAGAAAAATGACACAAAGACTTGGTGCAAAATGTTTGCCAATTTTTTTTTATATTTAATATTAACAAGACACTCACACGTAAGTATAAAAAATATAAATTGAAAGTATATACGTATACATAAATATATATATTTACATAAAATTATAGGTTCAATATTTGACACAATACATAAATATTATATATTGAAGAAAAAATATATTTATGATGGCAGTTATGTCTTGTCGGTTGCAACGATGAGAATGGAATAAAACAGTTGGTTTGTTAGGTCACGACATCGCGCGTTTTAGCGCCCTTTTCCTAACAATCGAACAGCAATATAGACGCTCTCGTCTGATAGGTGATATATAAATACATATAAGTATGTAAGTACCTGTGTAATAGTAGCGCGATGCGGTTTGTGCGCACTCTGAGACACGAAAGTACATTCTCGTACCGTTACCGTGCCATATCGCGATTGAAATTTGGGGTACAATGCCCCTGATAATTCCAAAGAGCTGCATCGAACACCGCAATGTTCATCTGATAATGAAACGCTATGGGGAAACTAAAAAAAAAAAAGGAAAAAAAGAATTATTTGGAATAATTAAAGGTATTATATTAATTTTATTAAATAAATATTTGATAAAATTCATTATGAAAAATTCTATCAATTGAATTTTTTCCTCAGTGAAACAAATATAATTTAGGAATATGAAAAGAATTATTTTTATATGTTAAAATATTTTTATTTGTTTGTATATTTATGTTAAAGAAAAGTTCTAATCGATCTTTTTGTTTTCTCATTTTAGCTTTAGGATACTGGAACAAACTCTAATGGTTTAAAAGTTATTTTTGGATTTTAACGAGAGAATTTACACTTGTTATAAACATTTATTACCTCGTTATCGAATACTTATTTTGTTGGTAATTATATAAAAGCTTGTATGTGTGCCACAATCTCGTTTTGTTTTAAATGTGATACACGTCCTTGACCCAGCCAACTTTTCTGGTGCAATATCATAAATTAATGGTTTAATTATTTTTATTATTTTACAAAACTTGGCTTTTAATAAGCGATTATTAATATTGATATAGAAATTTATGATCAAATATACATATGTATGTTATTAAATAATTTTTCACGATTACTATCAAGTGTTTTTGTACATGGATAAGTAGTAAATGATGATAAATGTGCTACAGGTATTTAATTCAATTGGTTCAAGTGCGATATCTTTTAACCTTCACGTAAATTATTTTTATTTATTCATGTTTTTTTTTTTTATTGAGTCGGTGGTTAAAAAAAAGTATCAGACATAATATGCCCCATACACATGTCTTGGTGGGTAGCTTTGTATTAAAAAAAAAAAGCAATCTGAGGATCAGACTTGGGCGAGAATAAAAAAAAAAAGGAAAAAGTAAATAAAACGAAAATGCGAATGTGATTTTTTATTTATTTATTTATTTATTTTTTTTTTTTTTTTCATATGGGTGGGGACGGGTTTTCGGGGTCCCTTGGAATATATAAATCGTGGACAAGACAAAAATCCGGTTAGTAAGGAGTAGTAGTTGTAGTGGTAGTAAGAGCAGTTTATGATAAGGTGAACCAGTGATAAAAATTCCGAAATTTAAACTATTATTTTTTTAAAAGAAATATATACTTAAAAAAATGTTATCTTTAATTATTTTATTCCTGGCAATTTGTGAGGGTGCAAGAATTCCCATTGAATTGATGATGAAATCGCCAATTGATTCTGATAAATTTCAAACAAAAAATCCCACACAATTATCATCAATTCAGCCGAGATATTTCTTATACAATATTTTACAGGTATACAATTTATTATTGACCTAATAAAAATTGACGTTGAATTGTTAAAAAAAAATATTAGTAATTAATAATATTTAATAGAAATATTTATTTTATTTTATTTATTTGTTCAGGTGGATCCTAATAGAGCAATTCCACTTGTTCATTTTCCATATGGAGAGCCAGGTACTTCATATGTTACACCATCATTTAATTACTATGGCGCACCACTATACACATATGAAATTCATTACAGTCCGGTAAAATAGATAATTTTTAATTTATTATTTCTAAATTTATATTCATCTAAATTTGTATTTATAATTAAATTTTACTATTCAGCTTTTTCCAAATATACCATCAATGATACCGAGTTACATCCCACAACAACAACCAACAACAATATCAACAACAACCACAGAAAGACCATTTAATAATAACGATGATAATATTGAAAAATTGGATGAAAAAGTCGATCCAAATTTGGAAATGAATTCAAATAATGAAGAAGAATCAATGAACAATGATGATTCAGTCGTTATAGAAGCGATTGATTGAATAATTAAATTTATTCAAATAATTCATTATATCCTCATAAATAAACACATGTAAAATAATGAGTTTATTCTATGAATATTCAAATTAAATTGAAAAATCTTATTAATATTATTCGATAAATATATTTTTAAATAATTGCGTATATTTATCATTTACATATCATAATGGATAATGGGTTCTTTTGTTCTTTCATTCTCAATATTTCTCCCTATTATGTGGTTGAACGATTGCACAAACGTGACGGAGAATCGACTAGAATTATCAGAGTTAATTATCAAAGCTATATACAACGTAGAAGGTCAATGAATTGTCATCATAAATTATTAAGTAGACATCATATACAATAAATATGAATGAATATATTACAATATATCATTCGCACTATTTTTCATTAATACATATACACATCTATATGTATTTCAATCTTAATAAATTTATTATTTATAACAGGCTTTCGAGGGTTCTTTATTAAATATCAAGCATTCATAATACAATTTACAAAGCGAAAGACACTTCACTCCAAGCTCACTCCATCAAACGTATTTTTTTTTATACGTTAAATGAATTTAAAAAAAAAAATAATTTGACATTAAGTTTAATAATATTTTTCATCATGTTTTTTTCTATACGAAATTATTTTCTATTTTTTTTCATTGTAAGAGAACAAGTATCCGCAATAAGTTCATTTGACAGTGATGAGAAATTTATTGGACCATGGATCTATCATTCAAGATCACGACGTGATACAAATTTAAATTTAAATTTAATAAAAGATTCTTACGAACGTGCAGTGAACGAAAGTATTGCTGATTATTATGCACAAAGAAAGGCAGTAATGGACAGATATTATGCTCGACAACGTGAGATATCGGAAAAGTTTTTGAAAAATGTGTCTACATCTATGCGTCCATTAAAAGCTGATGCAGATAATTCATTATTGAAGAATAATGTTACGAATATTTTAGAGGATGAAATAGGTAAATCTTCAAACATTTCAATGATTGAGAAACGAGACGAATCGCCACGTATAACTGTAAGTCTAATAAAAGAATATTTTTAATTGAAAAGATTACAAAGAGAAATAATATTTGCATGAATGTAATGTTTTTTTCCTTACATTTCTGTATAATTTATTTATTTATTATTTTTTCAGAGGCATGAACACGGTTATGAGTCACAAGGTGAATGCGAACATGATCGAAATGACCAGTTGGTGTATCAGCACAATTTGGGTATTGGATTGAAAGGTCCATCACAGTTGGATGCAACATTAAAAGTGAATTTGGATGGTTTAATATCGATTACGTGTGTCGAAGCGTTACCGTATGATAATACAACTGGAATTTTAACGTGGCTGGCCGGTGGACCTGGCACTGATTTTGTTGAAATTAATTTAAGGGCATTGGAAAATAAAGGCGTGTCTTATACAATTAAAGTTTGGGGTATTAAATCCAGTGAATGTAATAAACATAATCAATTATAGCATTTTATCTTTCTGATAATTGACGTGAGAAATAATTTTTCACGATATATATTGTTATTATATTAAGAAAAAAATTGATTAATAATAAAATTATACTTATTGTGATTTATATGAATATTATAGTGCGATTAAATGTAGAATATTATTTTGTGCATCTTGGGAGTTTTTTTATTGTATTGATGGAAATTTTTTATCTTTTCCCATTTTTATTATTGTTTTAATAATAGTGAAACAAAGTGTTCAATTCACTCAATGTAATAAATTGATTTATCTGAAACAGGAAGAAGAAATTAATAAACATTCTGATTGTGGGAAAATGAATTTTTAATTTATATGTACCTGATTGATGATTAAATGAAGTTGTCCAAAATTTACGAGACTAATAAACTTTTTATATTTTATTTAATTTATCTGCTCATCTGGTGTTTACTCATTTGTTTATAAGACTAATTTGACCACATTTCCTTTCAAAACACACGAAGTAATAAAAATACCAGCAAACATAATTGAAAATTCTAAATTATTTCAGAACTTCATAAATATTTTAATATAATATGAATTAAATTTTACACAAAAAATAATCATAAATTCTGATTTTTTATACAAATCGCTAGATCACGCGTGCAGTGAAAGACACACAGTACTGTACCATTTTATACGATTGAAAAATGTGTGCAATAATCAAAATAAAACACTATATATACTCATCTCATTTCAAAGAAAAACAAATAATAAGTTTTCAATTAAAAACAAAAAACTTTTACCATGAATAAAATTTTTTATCCTTAATTTAAAAATTTTAAACAAAAATAAAAAAGAAAGTGACTGATTAATTATGGCGAAAATGTAGAAAATAAATGGTAATCATCACAAAAATGTTGATGATTTTACATCACTGGACTGTTGACTTTGATTTTTTTCTTCTTTTCACGTTGAGCAGATGATCGTGATGAACTGGAGCCATTAGATGCGACAGTTGTAACCGAATCAGGATTCGGTTGTGCAGTTGGATATACCGCTGGTCCAGGTGGTGGCAATCCTGGTGGAAATGGAATCAACGGTCCATGCGGTTGATAATCAAAATAGTAAGGACCGGGTGGCGGAATTTGTGGATATGGATTGTATCCATAAAAATACGGATTATAATACGGCGATTGATAATTTGGATAGAAGTTCACCGGTACACGTTCTTTATTCTTTCCATCATTTTTTGTTTCCTCATCATCAGCAAGCTCTTTTTCCGATGATGAATCTCGATCATTAGGATTTTTTTCATTTATTTCCACCTGTTCAACATCTGGATTTTCTTTCGCTGAAGGTTGAGTTGTTGGTAATACTTGACCTGGTCCGTTAGGTATTGGGCCAGGTCCTGGTAAGATTTGTGGTCCAAGAAAACCAGGTCCAACTTGTGTATAATAAAATGGTGGAACATAACCAACTGATGTTCGATGAACCACCGGTTGAATTACTGGATATGCACGTGATGGCTCCAAATTTTGATCGCTTGTTATTAATGCATTATAAACCTTGGGAACTTTCAATAAACCTGGAGATGGCACGGCATTGATTGAGATAATTATGGGACATATTATCAGCGTTGTCCATTTCTATGATAAAACAATTTTAAATAATTAATAGTGTGTTAACAGTACAATTGTTTTTTTATATTTATTTTTTATCTCAAGGATTTTTATTCATGTTGGATTTTAATTAATGATATATGGGGAATTTATCCATGCGTTGCAAATATAATTTTATGAGAGGCGGATTCTACATATGTATGTATAGAAACATTGATGATTTTTCCCTTGACACATCCGGCAATTATTCAAAATTATTATCTTATTAATTTTTAGTTTTCATTATTTTTTCTACACTGATGATAATTTATGTTACGTTTGTGAAAGATCAATAGGCTGCACTTGTTTAATTTCTTTTTTTTTTTGCCAAGCTTCAAAAGCTTTTCAAAGAAAATGAAATGAAATCATTTAGTTTAAAATACACGATCAAGAATTAAATATCACAAACGTAATTTTGAATTGTTTTATAAATATTTTCATTTTCTCATAAATATTAATGAAAAAAATGTTATTGATACAATCTCTGCAAATATTTTCCATGAGATGTGATAAAAACTTTAATTAACCATTAAAGTACAATTCAAAACAACATTCTTTATCGTTTGGCGGATGTAAAGTACAGATAAATAAATAAATGAATAAATATGAAGAAATAATTAGAATTAGCAAGAAAATGAGTAAATAAAAATAAAAAATAAATATAAAAACCACTTACCAATAGAGCAATCTCCATCTGATTAAAATTCTTTGTTCCTTCACGTATTTAATAGTGTCAATTCGCCAGGAATAAAATGATTAAGTTGAGTTGCGTTGAACAAGTAGCAGGATTCTCGACCTGGCGCGTTGTATATACGACGATGGAGCTGCAATCCAGCAGACCTCAAAGACCACTCCAGACATCAACTCCCACTTACGTGCCCAACCGGCGAAAGTACAAAACGATTTATCTGACATTATGAATTACTATGTATTGCTATCTGCGGTATGTTTGTATGTATGTATATGAATGTAAATTCGAGTTAATACCGTATTTACTTGAAGTGTACTGTCTAATTGTCCTCAGTATGCGTTTGGCGACTTGAGCGGATGGTCAGGAAGCCATGTGCACAAATTAATCATCAATCATTTCTATCAATTTTCATTATCACTTTATGAAAATTATTTACGTATTTATATTTATTTAATATTTTTCAAACTATTGAAAAATTTTCCTCACTTTCTTCTTCATATTGTTAATTAAATGTCAAACTAATTTTAAACTCAGTTAAATAATGATAAATATATTCTAGTCAATTTTTGTTTTTTATGGCAATGACAATTATTTTCGCTATAAATATTCATTCATTGCACGATTATTTCGATAGACTATTTAAATGATTTATTATTTACGCAAGTATAGATGTTTATTCTTCAATCACAATTATTTATATTGGTTCAATGGGTATATAGCACATCCGTCGTAGCAATAATAGTGGAAAATTTGGTAAAAAAATGACAATTATAAATACTAATGGTGATAAAAATAAGAAAAAACTTGCGTAAATAATTAACCACCAAACTGGCGATAGTTCAATAATTGAATATACCATTATTGTCATGGAATAATAAAACTAATAAATAAAACAAATATATATAAGGAAGTATTAATGGAATTCGGAATGAATTCTTTGTTTATGGAAATGAAGAAGACATCTGAAGAATTTGTTGGTTTTGTTTTTTGGTTGCAACATTTTTTATAGTGTCTGCCATTTATATCCACATGAATTTACATACTCCTGAAAAGAAAAAAAAATCTTAGTTATGAATATTCCAATTGAAAATGTTTTTTATTTTTTAAAGAATAATTATTATGGATAATGATTTTTGTTCGTGTTATAAATGAGAAGAATTTTTGATGGTGTTATTGCGTCTGTTATTACTCAAGTGTAGAAATTGTTCTCATTTTGTAGGCATACAGTAACAGTGTGGATACATATATACATATAAATATATATGTATTATATTGTGGAAGTTTGAAAGCAATGTAAGATGCGGTCGTCCTTGTACTTACCGTGGCAAATAAAATATCTGACGAAAGAGAATGAAGCAATACATACGTACGTATATAGATATCATGCTCGATAGAGAATGTATTCTTTGTGTTTACGATAAAAATATGTATATGTATAACAACACACAGACACAAAATCGATATATATTGCAAAAAAAAAATTTAAAAAAAAAAAATACTATAAATTAGAATAAAATTTTACCTTTGTTCTACATATTGTACGTCTGTTTATCGGGAGCAATTATATGTTACGCAAATTTATATATGTAAATTTTGAATACATATATTTGCAGGAAAAAAATATATATAATAGCTGTACAGTCCATTATATATAAATATCATGTTACGAAGAGAAATTTTCATGATTGCGCAATGTACAATGTCGCACAGTAGTATTATCCAATAAGTTATTTAGTGACATCATGATGACAGGATGTGTTCATGAATTAAATTAAAAATTGTCGCATGATTGGAAAACAGAAAAATATTTTTTCTAACTGTTTATGCCATAGAGTTAATTAATTGATTAAATTAAATTTTGTATCATTCGTTTGATATCATGGATGCTCAGACATTAAACATTTTTAATTGTATAAATTTAAAAATGAATAATTAATTTAATTTCAATAGATAAAATATTTTCTCTTGATTGTAGCCTAATAAACAAAGGAAATGAATAAATATATTTTTATAGAAATAATGTGGGTTTGAATTAAATGTAATATGATTTGTAATAGATATTTTTTTAAATTGAATACGTACTTGATTTGTTGAATATTTTATTTTATAATTTTGTGTTTGTTTTGATGGAAAAATATTTAATTTAAAATTGTATGACCGTTTCGCAGAGCGCGTCTGCTAGACTGACTTAAACTTGGTGACGGCTTGGCGTTTGTGTGTGTATATATGTGTATGCTTTCCCTTTCTTTCCGCCAGTTTACTGCTTGGACATATCAGAGAAGCGAAATGTATAGTCGTCACCGCAGGACTTTGCCGGTTTCCTTCAGAGTCACTTGATTTGACAATATATCCACACACGCGTTATTCCAAATCATTTCGTCATATCACAGATGAAATATATACATGTATGACAATGCTATTGACACTGTATGCAAAGTGGTTGGCAATGAAAATTTATTTTATTTTTCATTTCATTGCCAAGTAGAAAACAAAAATATTTATACTGAAAAAAAAAATCAGAAATTAAAATAAATATAATTAATCAATTTTTGTTTTTGATAACATGATGAAAAATATGATCTATTTAACAATTTATCTTTTTGAATAAATGCTTAACTGCATAATAAATTCCAATGTATATATAGAAAAATATACAAAACTATGAAAATTATATTTCTCTCATTTTAATATTTTTTTTAAAAATATTGCTTGAAAATTCAATTCATTTTTTGTTCTCTTTCGTTCACTGTTTATCACATTATTTCATTTTACGTCGTGGTTATTATGTTTTTTTTTTCTTCAAAGTTTTTCCGTGAGTTCAGGTACAGCTTTGAATAAATCCGCAACTAATCCATGATCAGCTACTTGGAAAATTGGCGCCTCTGGATCTTTATTAATCGCCACAATTGTTTTTGAATCTTTCATTCCGGCGAGATGTTGAATTGCCCCAGAAATTCCCACAGCAATATAAAGTTCCTGACACACACAAATAAGTAAAATAAATTCCCATGTTTTTTTCTCCACTCCAAAAACAAATGAAGAATTGAAAGTTTTATTTGAAAATGTAAATTAAAATATTCCTTTACCGGTGCGACAATTTTTCCAGTTTGTCCTACTTGCAAATCATTTGGAACGTAGCCCGCATCAACAGCAGCACGCGATGCACCAACAGCCGCATTAAGTTTATCAGCAAGTGCATACAATAGTTTGAAATTTTCACCTGATTTCAAACCACGTCCCCCAGAAACAACAGCTTTAGCCGATGTTAATTCCGGTCTGTCTGACTTGCTCAATTCTTGTTTAACAAATTCAATTAAATCTGATTTATAATCACCAGCTGGAGCTTGTTCAATAGCCGCATTGCCGCCACTTTCAAGTGCCAATGGCTCAAACGATGTTCCTCTAACAGTTACTACTTTAATATTATCCTTAACTTTAATAGTTTGCACTGCATTACCAGCATAAATAGTACGAACAAATGTATCAGGTGATTTTATATTTATAATATCACTCACTGGTGAAACATCAAGTTTAGCAGCGACCTAAATGAAAAATAATAATTGTTTGCTTTTAATATTTTCTAAAATAAATTTTAGACACTTGAAATAATTTTGTTATTGTCTACTTATGTGATATATGTATTTATTAATAATTTATTTACCCGAGGTAATAGTGCTTTGCCAAATGCACTAGCACCAGCGAGAATATGGCTGAAATTAAATTGCTTTTGGGTTTGTAATATCAGTGGTGTTAATGATTCTGGTGTAAATCCTTTAAATGCATCGCTTTCAGCAACCAAAATTCGATTAATACCATTAGCTTTACTCAATGCATTTGCTGCTGGTCCACATTTAGTTCCTGCTACCAGTACTGTGATATCACCACCAATTTTTTTCGCTGCAGTCAATGTTGCTTGAGTTATTGCTGCCAGAGATTCATTATTATGCTCGGCAATCACCAAAGTTGACTCGTAACGATACAGGGAACTCAACTATAAAATATAATAAGCAATTAAAAAATATTTATAATCTATATAATTTTTGTTTTTTTAATTATTTGAATCATTTGTTTAGAGATTTTGGTTATATAATATTTGTATCTCTAAATCATCACTTGGTAATGTCGTAATGAGGTCAGACTGATGATGATTGAGGGTCATATGTGAATATGTGAATACTTACTTTTGAATGATTTCTTAAAGATTTTGCACAAGTAGCAAACATTTTTTGGCGTTGATGATGATATTGATAAGAGAAAGTTTTGGTTTCTACAATAGAATAATATTTAATTAGTAAAGTATTATTAATGGATAAAGTATATTATTTAAATTATTTACACGTAAGTTGAAAGACAACAGTGATGCGACGTGTTTAACAAAATTCTTGTGTCAACTGGGAACAACAAAAAAAAAGTAATAAACTTCGAACGCGGGTCAAAGTCCGTTGTCTGAATTGATTGCTCTTATTACGTCGGTATTGTCATAATTTTAGAATTTATATACTGTAATCTCGGTCGATAAAGTTGTTGTTAACCTTAAAAAAAAATAAAACGTTCAATGAGCATACAAAAATTTGGATAATTAATACAATTATCGATACAATTCAAAACTCTTCCTAACCTTCAAATTAAATTGAGCCATTAAATTTACAATGACTTATTGTTGAAAATTCATGATAATTATTTGTTTAAATTGTTACAAACAATACCGCAAATGAACGGAATATGCCGAAAGTAGCCGAATAAAAGCCGCACTTTTTACCTAAAAGAGGGATCTAGTGTATCAATCTGTGACATAACCTCAAAGTTTTCTTGGCATTATTTTTCATAACAATAAATATACATATTTAATGTAATTTACAGTCTTTTTCAATTCACTTTGTGAAAAATATATATTCTAAAATGCCATTGATAAAATATATATACATTTATCAATATTAATTACACTGTAGAATTTATCTATGCGTAATAATTTTCATATACATATACATGCATATGAATTTGTATAAATAATCAACTGCATTCATATCGACAAAACCAAGTGAAATAAACAAATAATTTTGGATAAAATATGGCTGATGTACGTGACATATTAGACATAGAAAGTCCAACAACTACTGAACTGACACGTGAGTCAATATTTGGTAATGATAAAAAAAATAAACGTAAATATGAATACAAAGTGGCAAAGCGTCCAGAGGGTATGCATCGTGAAGTATTTGCATTGTTGTGCAAAGATAATACTGATGTCCCACCAATTTATCCAACTGATACCGGCAAAGGTTATAAACAAGCACGAGCTAAATTGGGTATGAGAAAAGTTAGACCATGGAAATGGACACCATTTACTAATCCAGCTCGCGCCGATGGTGCTGTATTTCATCATTGGCGACGTGTTGCTGATGCTGGAAAAGAATATCCATTTGCAAAATTCAATAAAAAAGTACCAATACCATCGTATACAAATTCTGAATATATCCAGTATTTAGTTAGCAATGGATGGACCAGAGCTGAAACTGATCATTTATTTGATTTATGTCGTCGATTTGATTTAAGATTTATTATTATTCAAGATAGATGGGACACTGGCAAACATTCAGCGCGCACAGTTGAGGAATTAAAGGAAAGATATTATCAAGTGTGCGGCGCATTGACAAAAGCAAAATTGCATTCGGATAAAATTTATACATTCGATGCTGAGCATGAAAAACGTAGGAAGGAACAATTAAAAAAATTATTTGAACGAACACCGGAGCAAGTGGAAGAGGAATCAACATTATTAACTGAACTACGTAAAATTGAACAGAGAAAAAAGGAGCGCGATCGTAAAACACAAGATTTACAAAAATTAATTACTGCTGCTGATCATCAAGCAGATCCAAGAAAAAATGAACGTAAACAATCGAAGAAAACTAATACAACATCGCGCAATAGACCAAATAAATCGGATGCTGCTTATACACAAAAATTACAAGTTGTTGAATCGGCTGGAATTAAATTTCCAGATTTTAAAAATAGCGGCGTGAGCTTACGTTCGCAGAGAATTAAGTTGCCAAGTAGTTTGGGACAGAAAAAAATGAAGGGCATTGAACAGATGCTAAATGAATTACAAATTGAATTAAATCCACCACCAACTGAACAAATATGCCAACAATTTAATGATCTTCGTAGTGATATTGTTCTTCATTATGAATTGAGAGCTGCATTAGCCACTTGCGATTATGAATTACAGTCATTGCGTCATCAATATGAAGCATTAGCACCAGGCAGGGTGAGTTACTAATAACTGGAATAATTAATAAAACAATATTTAAGAATGAGAAAAAAATATTTTATAATGATTTTTTATTTTTCATTATCTTTTTTTAGACTTTGACAATTCCACCGGCATTGTTGCCAAAAACTGAGCCGGAAGTTAAAGCTGACATCATTGATGTTGTTGGATCTCCGACAATGCCAAGCACAACGCAGTAAATTAAATTGCAATATTTGAAATAAAATTAAAAATATCATTTCGCTTTTATGATTTTTTTTTTCTTGTATTCTTCTTACTGATATGATGAACGCAAATTAATTATATACACGATTATGATAAAATTACATATGTAAATAATAATAACAATTTAAATAATTATTTATATATCTGTGTATTTTATATTGTCGACAAAAAGTAACAATGTACGGTTTTAAACCGTATAATTTATCTACAACAATCTACAATAGATTACAATATGTTTTTTTTTTTTTTTTCATTTTATTTCATTTTTTTCAATGTAATTTTTTTCTGTTTTTTGTTAGGCTGATTGAGAGAAAGAAGACGGAGGAAGAAAAAAATTATTTGATGGTCTAAAACCCCAGAGGCCTCCTCGCTTCCACTCCCATATTAATTAATTTATTTATTTTCATTTTTTTTTTCTTAGTCATCGATTTTCATTAATTCCATCAATCTATTGATGAATAATTCTCGATTTAGCTTTTATGTACTTGGTACGAAATAATTGTATGTATGTGTGTGTGTATATATATGTATATATATATATATTTATTCGGGCAATAATAATCAATAGATACTCATCTCCCAATTGACAATTATTTATGTTGGGTGTGGCATTGAATTATTTTTGTTTGAGGAAAGTTTTTTTTTTTAGAGTTTAGAGATACGAAAGAAAAATTTTAATAAATAATTTCACATCATTCATCTGATACAATGCGCAAATATCAAGTCATATATTCATTTATTTGTTTATTTATTTATTAATTAATTTTTCTAATAATTTTTGTTTTTTCATGAATGAGGCAATGAGAAGTTTAAAATCATTACTTCTAGTTTTTTTTTGCGCAATTATTTTTTTTTTTTGTAATTCATTTTCAACTCGATGACACTTGATATTTATTTATTTATTCTCAAATTAAAAAAAATATATATGTTCTATAGTAATTACGAAAATGAAACTTATTAACTAATAACTCATGTGGCTTTCCTCGTGTGTTTTAAATTCTTTTCAATTTTTTTTTCTCTTATTTTTATATTCTTATATTCACAAAATCGCACGTGATTCACCCTCATTATATTGCTAAGGTTTTTTTTTTCAGGTAAATTGATAAAAGCGAAGACTGAATATTTTTTTTTTTTTCCTTTTCTCTTTTTTTTCTCATTTTTTCATTAGTATAAAGAGCAGTGTTTTTTTTGTTGAATACGTAGTTTATGATATGAAAGGAGAAAATGGAAGCGAAAGTATTCTACAATTTGATAATTGTGTCATTCTTAATATTTATTTATTTTTTTTTTTCGTGTGGCTTTTTAAAATTTAACTTGATATAACGTAAGTAACTTCTAGGATAGCACCTAGTTGAACGCCAATTATATAATTATATAATTGATGATCCGCACATGGGATACATCTGTATTATCGTGGGCGTATTTATTTTTTATTCATCACTCTTGCACTATAGCACTTTTATTTTTTTTTTATAGTTAATATTTATAGTTTTCTTTCGTTTATTATTCAACATAATTATTAATGAATAGAGAGAGAGATGAGCTAAAGTTATTTAGTAAATTGAGAAGCTTTATATAAATTTTTGTTATTTTTTTTTATATAAGAAACGACTGAGAAAGAATTTTTTTTTTTTCAGCTGTGAAAATTTGCAAAAGCTGCAGAACATGTGAAATTTCGGAAATTTTTTCTTTTCTAATTTTTTTTACAGCCAGTGATACACATAATTATATGTTAACAATTGAAGTTGAAGAATTATTGATAATTTTGCATTAAATATAGCGGAAAATTGAACGATTTATTCATTTATTTTTTCTTTTATTTAAGCAAATGAATTTTCGTTCACCTAAAAAGGAATTTTTACTGAGATTAAAGTAAGCCAAATGGAATTATAAACGACAGACGGCTTTTGTTGAACACACACACACAATGTTATAAAGTTTTATAATTATATACTGTAACTTTGTGGTTTGTTTTGTATTTATTAATTTTATCTCATTTCATCATTTAAAATTTATTTTTCAATTTATATTCATTTTTCAGAGAATAATTTAATTATACGTTCATTTCCATATTTCAAACCCTTTTGTCAGTAAATTTTCTCAACATACACAAACATAACTGTGTGTCCGTATTGTTTCTACCCTCAAACTTTATTTAGAATATTTAATTTTCATTTTTGTCACTATTCAAAAGACCAAGGTAGAAACATGGACTACAAATTTTATAATTGCAATAATTAACATATTCAATAGTAATATATCCATATAGATATACATATGTATATATAATAAACATATATAGATTGTTGTGTACTGTTGTATATGAGTGAAAGAGTTTAATTATTTATTTTAATTCAATAATAAATTCCAAACAAATCGAATAACAGACCAACCTATCAATTAACTTTTTCCCTTTATTTAAATATAAACAGCAATTATTTATTAATTCACTCACTCTTTATCTCTCTTCTCCCACTAAATAATTCAACACATGTAACATGAGGAACCCGCGTGCTTATTATATTCAACATAATTGTTTACATAACACCATTACAATTTATTTTTATTTTTTAATATTTTTTTTCTCTCATTTTATTCTCCATCGCAATCGATAATATTTAAATGCTAATATAACTAAAACATTATTTTTAATATTTCCATAATAATAATTACAATAATAGCAATAATAATAATGAATCATTTTCATGCGCACGCAATTTTTTTTCTTTTCATTTAATATATAATTGCCAATTCAAAAATAACAAACAAAATTTTGCTAATATTCATAAATATTCCATTAAATAAAGTTTTATTAATTTTAAATATATATATATATACACATACGGATATGTACATAACAACATATATGTATATGTATATGTGAATATATATTTATTGATATATGTATAGTATATGTATATATACACATTTTATAAATTTAATATTTTTTTTTATTCTGTTTGTTCTTTTTATTTATTTATTTATTTTTTTTTTTTTGTAATTAATTATTTTTGCCCATTTTGTGTACGTGCGCGCTTGTCTCTCTGTGTACTTCATAACGTTTATTTCGTTTATTTTCAATGGATTTTATTTATTCACAAGCTTTCGTTCATGAATTCTACTTAATTATAATTCATAATAATTATTTAATTATATATATTTATATACACACGTGTAATGTGTGGGTGTGTGTTATCGTGAGTATATAAATATATATTTAATATTGTGAACATTCTCTCTGTTTTTTTTTTTTTTTTCT
>JAQQBS010000004.1:6357519-6394473 GCA_030347275.1 Microctonus aethiopoides
ATAAAAATAAAAATTAAAACAATAAATAAATAAATAAATAAATAAATTAATAATAATAATAATAATAATAATAATATTTATTTATTTATTTATTTATATTTTTTTATTGATATTTATTTATTTTTTTATATTTATTTATATTTATTTATTATATTTATTCATATTTATATAATAAACAAAAGAGAATAATTTATTATTATTATTATTATTATTATTATTATTTGTTTAAATCATGACATAGATTTAAAGTGAGGATTGGTATGAAGTGGCTGATTTGTGCGTGACTTGTTCTACTTGAAAGTGCCCCCACGTGTCAAGTAGTGTACGCACGACATTGGTCAGCCATGTACAATCTTAATTTTCTTGAAAAAAAAAAAAAAAAAAGAAGAAAAAATAAATAAAAGGAACAGCGAAGGTAAATAAGATTAGATTTATTTTCATGTCAATTAATTTGATTGATAATGGAAAGAGAATATTGAAATTAATTTTATTTTTTCTTTTTTTTTTTTTTATTTGAGCGTATCTGAATATTTTTTTTTATTTCCATCTCATTATTATTTTGTTGGATTATTGATTATTATTATTTTTTTTTTTTTTATATTTCAGATGTTTATTGATAATGGGGTTATGTCAGACAGTGTGAAAAATCGTTTATAAGGAGAAGTTAGTATAGGATTAAACTGATAAGAGAAAATGGAAGATACACATGCGACTCACCAATGCCTGGGCAGCGCTCTGGTGCTGCAAGCAAGAAATATACGGAGTTATACTATAAAGTGATAATATTTGTCGAGAAATATTGTGAATGTATGTGTTTATGTGCACGTAGGTGATAAAAAATAAAAAAAATAAATAAATGACAAGGTTTTTATATGCTACATAAAAATAGAATCTATTGTTTGAACACGTGATAAAATATAAAAGGAAATATGAATAGATAAATAAATAAATAAATAAATAAATAAATAAATAAATAAATGAAATAATATTTTCATTTGTGTGTGATTAAATAAAAATATTAAAAAACTTTTTTTTTTTTCTTTTTACTATTTTTATTTAATTTTTTTTTTCAATCAAATCTTTGACAGTTGATTGTTTCGTGCGCAATTAACTAGAAGGTACGTGATGGCATAGAAAAACGTTAGCACGTATGGAGCTTTAAACTGGAAATGTTGAAGACAGACATATTGATCAGGAAAATACTATAGTGCAATTTAAAAATATTTAATACAAGTCAAAAGTTGGATGAATTATTTTTTTAACTAAGAAAAATAAATGAACAAATCAGAAAGTGGATTAATTGAATGATAAAACATATTGGAAAAATTAATATTAATATGAATAATTAATTTATATTAAAATTTAATTTAATGAATAATGAAAAAGTGAATTTAAAAATTAAATATCCAGGAAAATATACATATATTTTTCTTTGATTCATGGTGATATAATTGCATAGATGTAGGTATGTAAATGGTGTCACCATTTCTCTATAGAAATTTCTCATGGGATTGTACGTGAACTTGATTTTTTTTTTCTTTTTATTTTGTTCCATTTTTTTCCATTCATTATTTTTATCAGCCCTCGAGGGACAATCCTCGTACTCCCACACATTTTTCTACAATGAAGAACTGATCTTTGAACATGGTGTATTGTCCCAACGATAAAGACCAGTTGAAATACTTCAAAATAATTTATATTTAATGCATTAAATCAGAAATAAAATGAAACTGAATGTGAATAAAGAATAAAAATAAATATACAGCATCGTAAACAATTGGACATCAACAAGAATATAAATAAATATGAATAAATATATCTAAAAAATAAAAATAGGGAAAATATTTATATACTTATAAAATGAAAAAAAAAAATAATAATATAATTGTGAATGGGAATTGTAGAAAACAAACTGGACAATGACATCCACGGCCTTGCAGTCACCAGGAAGGAAGTGGATGAAACAAATGCTGATATCAGCAACAATATATATTCATATTCATGGAAACATATATTATAAATGTAATATTGGTGTACGTGTCAATATTTAACTACAGAGTTCAGTTCAGTAGACTATATAAATAGCTGATGCCACAATATTTTTTATTTTATTTGCCCTCTTTCACCTCCCCTAATCTTCATATAAATTGTCATTTATTAATTTTTCTTTTCCCCTTACCATTTATCTACGAATACTAATTACAAACTATTTTAATTTCCCATCAAAAAAAAAAAAAAAATGGACATTAATAAAAAGAAAAAAAAAAAATTCCAGTTGGTATATTAACTTTATCCAACTTGATAAAAATTATGTAAATTAATCAAGATAAAATTAATAGCATCAGTACATATATATTTGTATTCATATATGGATACCATTAACTGTGATATTTATGGTGGCGGTGGGAATAAAAAACAGGAAAAGAAAAATATAAAAATTTTATGTACACAGTAATAATAAAAAATAAAAAAGAAAAAAATAATGGTAAAAAATATACTCACCGATGGCATCAGCTGGTCTGTAGACCTTACTCTAGTGACTTTATTTCTGTATAATATCCTCTTGACCATTTTTTCCATTGGCTGATTCCACTTCATGAAACTAACGTAGGCCAAATAAAATCCAAACAATACAAGTGCCTCATACCAATGTATAAAATTATCGCGAAAGAAATAAATAAGTGTTAATAAACTAGCGCTGTAAAATGTGCAATCGCGAAATAATGGCCACCACGTTAATGACAATACGGTTTTTGAAAATATTGCACACATACCAATAACAAATAATATATTAAATACAGCTGAGCCAACAATAGTGCCAATACCAACATCATCGAATGATACAAATACACCAATTATTGATGTAAATAATTCTGGGGCGGAACCACCGGCTGCCATGAAAGTAGCGCCCGCTACATCATCAGCAATTTGAAATTTTTCAATAATAACATCCAAAGACGGTACGAAAAATTCATCGCAAACAATTGCGAGAGCAACAAACATATAAATAACACCAATCACATGAAATATTACAGCACCACGTCGTCTTTCCTCAAATGTAAATAAATCCTTAGGGAATAATGGTACTTTTTCCACTGACACATTGTCAATATTTGTATCATTCATTCCTAATTTAATATAATGATGAAGATGATGTAGTGTTGCATTATAACCATCGTAAACACTACTTCCACCACTACCACCACCACCACCACCACCACTGCCACTATTACCACTGCGACTATCACGATTCACGTGGCCATGTTGGTTGGACGATGTAATATTAGAATTAATAGTGAGTGTAGATGCGGGCGAGGCTTGACTTGGAAGTGCCAATGCTGGATTGTTGGGCGCAGGACGATGTCCTCTCGTGGATGATGTCCATGCTGCTATTATCATCATCAATGTCGCCATCATTTTTCTCGTTAACTTTGTTATATGACAAACCCTCATTTTTAATTATTATTAATTCACAATTATCAACGGAATATTTATTATTTTTCGATTATTTAAATTCTCAAGATAATATTGTCACTTATTAACTGCACATATTCACAAATTATTCTTCACTCTTCACTTGAATATTATTATTTTACTGAAATTTACATTCAGAAATAATTAATAAACAAATAAAATAGTTGATTATAATATTATAATTGCGTTTTGGTTTATCGTGTGTTGTCTCGTGAAGCTCTTGTCAATTTATGATTCGCATCCTCCCAACCAACTACGATAGAGTAATAAGGCGCGGCAGCACTTTGACTTCTGGAGCACACACAATCATACACACGCACATACACACAATTACGATAAAAAAAAAACGAGAGAGAAAAATAAATAAGTGTGATATGCACACACAGTCAGACTCATACACTCTGCACCCACTCACACACCAGTCAAAGAAATGAAATAGAAAAAAAAAAAATACAAAAAAAAATTTCGCAGCACGCAGCACGAAAAATTGATGTCCTTTTAACGTCAAGTTGTTTCTTGCTCAATGGAAAGAAAAAAAAAAATTAAAAAAAGATCCGTCAACTCTGTAAATGAGAGAAAATATTTATTTATAAATATATAATTAAATATTTATTATTTAATATTAATTCACAGACACAATAAATGATTTATACTTGATTAGCCATTGTGGTAATAATAATTTTGTATAATGTCACATTAATAATTATATTATTTATAATTTTTTGGAATAATATTATTTTGGACACAATCATTGTAATTTAGAGGAGCAGCAGAACGGCGTCGCCGCCGCGATGCCCGTCCGCTGCACACTGAAACAAGCCCCGTTCCCATTTTCATTTTTACCTATATTATTTCTCTATCTATCTATCTATCTATGTATTTATATATATAAACGTTCAACTGTACATACATTCCCGTATATGATGGCCCTATATACTCGTAACGACGCGCACGTTTAGCTATGTACCTTTAACGTATTTATATTTCTTTTTATTTTCACACCCGCACTTTTATCATTTTCTATAAATCGTATTTCACTCTTTTGTCCAATCTCTATTGCAAGTCCACTGAGCATCGCGTCCTCCTGCCCTACCAACCACACATTCTCGTATCGGACTATATAATATTATCCTTTAGGCAAACCTCTCTGATACTATTCATCTCCCTCCTTCGTTTATTCTATACCACCAAGTCAACACTCAATTGCTTTATGTCCAAGTGAGAGACAATACACGTATTGCTTTTTTGCACATGCGCATTCTCCAATGTATCAATTTTTTTTTTATTTATTTCTGTGTATGTGTATCTATGAATTTATGTGTGTGCGAGGGAGATGGGGAAAAATGTTAAACTGAAAAAAAAAAAATAATAAAAGACAGAGAATGAACGGGGGATGGAAAAGTGTGTGTATGCGCGTGCGTTCTAAGCCACGAGACAAACCCCTGTATACCGGGGACCAACCCGCTCGATATCGGAGAGTCGACTCAACCGTTTGCTATATATATATGTATAATACACTAATACATATTTATATATCTATATCTACGATTTTCCTAGTTAGTTTAATTTTCTTTATGCGGATGAATTTATTATTTCTATACGTGTTCATGCTTGCATTTTATTCATTCATTTTTTTATTCTTATTTTTGATTTTACGTTAATTATTTATTTTTTTTTTTTTACTGTACAGTTTAATTCTTATTTTATTCTTATTGTATAAATGAATTTATAGTCAAAGTTTTTGACCTGAAATTGTATTTATTTTTTCACTTCATTTTTTTTCAAATTCATATTCGTAAGAATAAATGATTGATTACTTGAGAATTTAATACCGATTTTTCGTGACATGAATGATAAGCGAATAAATAAATGAATAAATAATTGAATAAACAAATAAATAAACAAATAAATAAATTAAAGAATGAGTAAATAAATAAATAAATAAATAAATGAATAAATAAATAAATGGGTGAATAAATTTTCATCGACAAGTTATAAATAAATAAATAAATTTATTAACAAAGTAAATTAACAAATTCATATTATGGTATTATTATTTTTTTTATTATTTTTGGTGGATTATTTGTTTATTGTATGAGCAGATAAAAATTTTTTTTATATATATAAAGAGCTTACCTGTGTGTGTGTGTTGATATTTTTAATTTTTTTTATGACACATTTGGAATAATATTTGGACACAGAAAATGTAAAATTATGTATACGTGTATAAATTTTTTTGGCTCGTTGAGATTCATTTGTGCAGATAGGTTATCAATTTTACGTATCGAATAAAATGTCTCTTTGTGTTTAATGCGGTTTGCGATTGAATCTGTAACAGATGAAGAAAAATATATTATATTTAGTGTGTGTATAAAATTGATTATCATCAAGATTGAAAATTATTTTATTGGTAAATATAGAAAATATAATAAAGGTATTTACCCATGTCATTGATTGGTCTGTATAATAGAATATCATTTTTTATTGAAAGATAATATATCGTAATACATATATGATAGGGTTTGTGTATGGTTAATGTGAATGTATGTGCATTGATAGAGCGACAAGTAATCGATATACATGTCATTGTCATCAATTATATATATATAAGTATACGTGTTCGTCTATCAATTAATATTTGTATTGTAGATGAAGTGGAGTGAATTGTATTACAAACGGATGTAATGATAGGAGTAATAGTATCAGATACCTGTATTGTTGTAATTGTTTTGATAATTGCCACGAATTAACGGTTTCATTGGTGATCGTGATAGAATTGTTCACGTGTCTGTGTGTCAGTGTGTGTATTACAAATGTCATTTAACGTTTGAAAACTATTTGATTTTTAAATGTGAACATATGTCTTTGAGAAATTATTAATTTTTTATTTTTATTTTCTAAATGTAAATTTATTTTATTTATTTCTAATTTATTATTTATTTATTGATTTAGGGAACGTGTCGGTGTTTATTCGTGGGAAAATTGTCATTATAAGAAAAATTAAAGAAAATATTGTTAATTAATAATAATAATAATAATAATAATAATGCGATTTTATTTGAAATGACGAAATGAGTTGATACAATATTTATTGCTTGATTAGTTTGTTTTATTGAATTTTATTAGTTTTTATTAATCATAAATATAAAATTAAATAAATTTATATATTTATTAATTTTTGTTTATGTTTTTTATTAATTATTTATTTAAATTATATACATTATATATAAATTAATATGAAATATAAAATGAATAATTAATAAAAATATAAAAAATTATTAATAAATAAATTTATTTATATTTATTTTTTGATTATTAATTAATTATTTAATTAATTATAATTAATTATTATATTCATTAATAATCAATATAAAATTAATGTATCATATAAAATAAATAATTAATAAAAAATTAAATAAATTTATTTATTTATTTATTTATTTATTATTTTATTTAATTTTTCATTATTTCATTTCATTTTATTTTTTTTTTTCAGTGAAAATTTTAATTAAATTGATGAAATTCAGTCTTAGGCGATCGTAAATAACTTTCGAGGAAATAGGCAGAATTTATATGGTTATGGCGTTATTTTGTTACGCCAGATTCTTCCCTACAATTTTGTTTATCTATATAGATATTTACGGCGCAGTTTATCGTTGTCAGAATACTTATATAGAACGCTGAGGGAATAAAAAATGCGCAAATCTCGAGGATGAAAGTCCCTTTTTTTTTTTTTTTTCGTTCCACCCTCTAGTAATTATTCTTTCATTATTATTTTTTTTTTTCCCACTACCACTAATATTATCATTATTTTTTATTTTGAAGAAATATTTCCCAACAAGACTCACCGTACAATTTGTATATTTTCATTATGCTGATTTGAATGAAAACATAAATTATATTATATTAATTTATCCTGGCAATAATTATATTACTCAATTTACATGAGATTGAATCAGTCATTATTAAAAAAAATATATATATAAATATTCATAATTAAATATATTCAAACCTAACTAATGATTATTATTAATTCAAATTTAATGACAGGATTTATTTTTAATTTTTATTATAAATTTATTTATATCGAGTGAAAGTAACTTATCGATATCGTTTCACTCGATGCGTTAGGCATTTTCATTATTCCGTCGCTAACGTTCACTGCTCTGACGATAAATCCAACGTATTACCAGCCGAGTCTGACCAAAAACGTGGTATGACTACTTATGAATTTTTTTTTTTCTTCCTTCTCCTTTCGCCGGTAAAAATAATAGTTAATTACGAAAATTAAACGGAAAAATTATGAATACATATATATTATATACATATACAATATGCGAAAGAAAGACAGAGAGAGAGAGAAAAAAAATTAGAATAAAATGATTTATATAAATTATGATCATAATTTATTTTGGAGTGAAAATTTTCAACTTGTGTAAAAAAAATTAGTTCTGTCTGTGTGTGTATTTGTTAAATAGTACATGTATATACTTGTATATATAATGAAAATGGAAATTGGGGTCTTTTGGTAGAGTGCACAATTTAATTTATTATAATGCTTTCCAAGTATTTGTAAATTCACATCAATACAGAAAGTTCTATTAATTTACATAAATTAAATAAATATAAATCACTATATATTTAATTCATATATATTCAACATTCAAATTGATATTTCATAATCAATAATTAAATTATAATTTAATAATAAATTTTAAATGCTATATGACATTTATTAAAATTTTTAATATCAAAAATAATTTATTCAAATATTTAATTATTTACTTTTTTTTCATTTCATTCAATTTATTCCTTTTTATTTTTATTTTTCACGATCCCCCAGATCTTTATTACACTTCATAAGAGAGTATAAACATATATACTATCATATATGCAGTGTGTATATGATTTGCCGCTGGTGGTTATAAGCGAGAGAAGGGTTGTTGGGGCGCCACGATGGGCGCGTAATGGTGGAAAGTAGAACGATTTTAATTTGCATATATTCCGGATTCCCGGACAATTCGGTCAGGAAACACGTTAAAATATTATAGTAATGTAGACGCAGACTCGGAACCAAAAGGAAAAAAAAATTAAAAATAAAAAGTCGAAAAACCAAGAAAAAGACAGAATGAATAAGAAAAAAATACAAAGAAGAATGAGAAAAGCTCGAGCTTCTTTTTCCGTTTATAATACGAACAGGAAGAAGTGAGAGAATAGAAACTCTTGAAAAATACTATTAATCGTTTTTTTTTTTTTTTTTTTTTAAATATTTTTTATTTTCCTACTTTTTCTCTTGCCATTAATTCATTATATCTTTTATTTTCCTTTCTCAAATCAATTTGAAAAAAATGTTCTATATTTAATGGCTGCATATATATGTGTGCATACATGTACATGTCTATGTGTTCATCTGTATATAGATAGATAGATAGATAGATAGAAGTGTATGTACTATTAACAATATAGAATGAAAAGTACGAGCGCTTTCGATGTCGATTTCCGTCTACAGTGAATACGACAAGCACATTGGCAGTGTATAGAGAATCGGTATGTAATAAATATATATCTATGTATATAAATACATATATACATAGTGCAGTCGACATTCGCGATACGAAATAAAATTGAGTGGATGGGAACGAAGTGGAAAGCGGTGCTCCAATTCAATCGCTCCTTCCAAACGCTGTGAACCAATATTCCTTCTCGTCTTCTTTCTTTTCTTAATACATATGTATGTATATGAATGTATATATAAATGTATGTACATACAAGAGAGAATGAAGAATTTTATTGAAACCTCGAGAACACTTTCTTCGCGACCAATCTTTGAAAGTTTCTATTTCTTTATTAGTTTTAATTTGTTTCCCGCAGCTTTTTTTGTTTTTATTTTATTTTTTTCACACGAATTTATCGTGCTCGATACAATTACTCTTTGTATAATGAATATTAATTGACCTATGTATTATTGCATAATGTAATAAACTTGAATAAACAAATATATAAATAAAATAAATAATGAAAATGAAAATATAAATAACCAAAAGACTTACAATGAGAATAAATAAAAATAAAAATTGTATATGAAACATTTTATGTTGAAAAACAATTTTTATTGTCAATAAATTGTCAAACAAACGTCGTAAAATATTTATACTTTCAATATTATATATGTATGTATATAAATTTTCCATATTCATATTTATTTTCAGCAAACATTCAATATATTTTGTGTATCTATTGAAAAATATAAAACAATTGGAAATTATTTTTAAATTCTATTATAAACTATTCGATTTTTATTTTTCATACATTTCAACAAAGCCTATCAAAAATTCTCAAGCACATCATCATAAATAATAACGAATCTATATACTATATACACAAAAATATTATATGCAACGAGTAAGGGGAAATTTTTTTTTGTCTCTGATCAGACAATTTTGCATACATAATACCAAGCCGCCATTCTACGGCTGGTTTTTATATTCAAAAATCTTTTCTCTATAGCAACACAATTTTTTTTTTTTTCGTGTAGGCGTTGTGTTGGTGTCTTTGACAGTGAGTCGAGGTTGAGTAGATCTTTCAAATGGTGACAACCACACACTGCAGTCTTCAACACACACCCAAAACAAAATTCATGTGTAATACACATTGAAATATAAAGGGCTACATGAGTGTCAGTTGAGGTCGTTGCTGTGTGCTGAAGACTGGAAGTAAAAGGAAAATGAGAGCGACAGCTGGTTGCAGAGACGTATACATATACATATATAGTTGAAAGCGGCATCCAGTGAGTGGCCGAAACATCGTGTGAGAGAATATATAAAGAAGACGCGAGGAATAGAAAGAAAAAAAATAAAAAAAGAGAAAGAGATAAAAACCCTTTTTTTTTTTTTCGCTCGTCCATCATGAAAAATATTTATAAACGTTTTTCTCCAGCCGCGCTGTTTTAATCGTTCTCTTGGGAATGTGTGAATGTGTTGTATATGGATGTATATATGTGGGTATATATATATATTTGTACGCAAAATATATAGGCATGGTGAGGCTGAACCACACTGGGCTTTAACGCCCGTGGGGCAATCTTACGGATTCAACAGAGGATGAGAGGATCGATTGCAACCTCGAATGCCTGCTATATAGTCATTTATCGTCCTACGTTTACATACATTTACTTTGCATTTATATATTCTCACCCCTTTCACCCTTATCACTACCATTGCCATTGCCATTGCGTTCTACCACAGCCACTTAAATGATCCCATAGACGCTCGTATTCATCTGGAATGAGAGACACCAATTACTTTCGTGAGTAATATAACGAATAAAAATATATTTTTTTAAAATAATAATAGTCGTAATAATAATAAAAACAATGCGCAAAAATTATTTTAATAGAAAAAAAAACATATTTATTTATATAAATAAATTTTTTTTAATACTACTCATGAAAATTAATTTTTTCTGTACTGTATAAAAATTTTTTATTGTCATATAATTTATCTGGATCATTAAACGAATGGAAAAACATAGAGGAAATGTTGATACATGTAGAAAATAAATGAAAAAAAGTGTGTTTATGTTTCCCCATTTATTTCTTCATATAAATATATTTTTTTTTTTTCTTCATCATGTGTAGATGTATCGTAATATTTTTTACTGAGGAAAATGTCTATGTGTCCAATGCATTTTCGGTTGTCGGGAGAACCTCGGGACATGTAGCTGTCGTTCACGAACGAGACAAAAAAAAAAAAAAAAGACATAACATCTCACCGCCATGCTGGAGCCGCAACGGCACGAGCGCGGGGCGACCCGTGCACTCGCTTTACTCTGGGGTTCATGTGCTTCTGCGCGCATGTCCCACGTACTGTCCTCTCTCATCTCTCTTCGTTTGGTAAAAGGCACTCACTGTGTATAGTTAGCGCGGCACATAACCGAGTCGAGAATTTATATAGGAGAGAATGAGACACGAATAGACTGGCAGAGTCAAAGTAGAGTGGGGATAGGGCAAGAGAAATGAGATGATTTTCCCTTTGATATATGTATGAGTGAGAGAGAATTTCGGTGGCTGTATGGAGAGCGCGAGATGATCAGTGTGAGAAGAGCGACGGCGCAAAGCTCTTCTCTTTCTTTGCTTCAGTAAAAGCGCCTGATCTAAACCCAAGTTAGTCAACCTCGAGCTTCTATGGACCACGCATCTTGTGTATAACATCTTAGCAATTTATTCTGTGTCATGTTGTGATGTGTACGTTCGTATCGGTGTTGTTTTACCGGTCGTGTCATGTTGGTTGTTTAATTTACCAGTGTTAAATATGAACATAAAATAAATGAAGTATTAAACAAATATAAAGTGGCTGTTGTCTTGTTTCTTATTTTTGAATAATTAAAAAATTCATACTACGTTGAATTGTTTATGTATTTATGTGAAATTGTTTCACAGTGTGTTTTTTAATTATTACAATGATATATAGTTGACGGGAATATATATTAAATTTTATAAATTTGTTTATGAGAATAAAATAAGTGAATTAAAGTGAATTGGATTGAGAAGGTGAATTTTTACTGATTATTATTTTTATTTATTTTTTTATATTTTTTTTTTTTAGCTGAATCAGTTGTATTGAATCTTCAGTTTAATGATGATTGCGTTAAAATTAACATTTCGTTTTGTTAATTTAGTGAATCCTGGCTTCAAGCCACATCATCCAACAACAACTTGTACTTTGCATTTTCCTCGCGTGTCTCCCATGACTGTACGTACGTGAGTCGTTACACACCCGTTGATGCTAATTTTCACCTCGTGCATCAAGCCCATTTCACAGCTGGATGGTGATTTTCCAACAATGATTACCTACTGCGTATATATGTATATTATATACACTGACAATTGGCGAAATAGTATTCACGGTTCAAAAAATTTCCGACTCAATTGTCAGAATTTATTTTCAATTCCATTTTTATTTTCTCTTCATCATTTCTAGTGTACATATTTTATTTTTTTTTATTTTTTCAATGAATTTATATTCGCTAATTTATTCAATCAATTTTGTGGATGGTACAGAAATGTTTGTTTGATTTAATTAATGCAAAATTATTTTATTTTAATAATACGAGAATAATGCATGGAATTTTTAAAAATTGTATTCATAAAATATTTTTTTTTTTTTTTTTTTTCATGGAAATATTTTTTCAATTATTCGTACCGAAATAAAATTCATTATTGTAAATAACGTATTGGAAAATAAATGGAAATTTTGATGGAATTTGTGCTGTTTGAAACACTCCACATCAAAATAAAAATTGAAAAAAAAAAAAAAAAAAAAAAAAAAGGAAAAAGAATATGAATGCAAAGAGTACTTTATGTTGATGGTAAAACGGTTTTTGTCAAGCGTTTTTTCTATTCGCGCAACCCACTCAAAGGTCGAATTGCTCGTGGGAAATGGAATAAAAACGCGATTGTATTAATAATGCTTCACCAATTTTATTGAAATCTATCAGATATCTCTTTCTTTGGTTGTATATCTTTCTTTGACAGACTAGGAAAAAAAAAAACCAATTCCCGTGAATAAATAAATATATACACTAAACCGATTGCAATATATCAGATAAGAACCCATAGGAGTCGATTCAGTGGCACTGAATAAAAAAAAATTATCAACAAAATTCATTTATTTCGTATAATATAATTCATACACAAAAGAAAAATAGATAAATAATTTTTCTCAAATAAGAAAAAAAAAATAATATAAGAAATTCACGAAGAATAAAATTAATTAAAAAATTTTTTCATTTCGCAGGCATTTTATTAACGAACGAACGGCTCACAGTAATGTAATGATAAATATCACAAATATTAAATCAAGCGTGAAACTAACTTGGGTGCATTGAATCTTGAAAAATCATCATCGATAAAATTCAAACAAAATTTATGAGACTAAAAAGAAAAACTTTAAAAATTTTTTAAATAATTCAAGAATAAACGAAAAAAAAAATCAGAACAATGAATGATATTAAAATAATGAATAAATGATAATTCGGCCTATATGAAACCAATTTCTCTCAACGAATTAAAATATAATACATCAATGAATAAAATAAGCACATAAAGAAGAAAAAAATGGAGAAAAAAAATTTTTCTCCAAGATAAAATGAAATAATAAATGATAGAGTTTCGTGATTTTCCCCAAGGAAATCGTCGAAGCGTTCACGTGACTCCGCGCGTCTAACGGCAAACAATTGGTATTCGTTGGAGGGCATACACTTTATGTAATGCTATGGGATACAGTACTCTACCATCGGCGGTATCACAAATAAAAAATAAGACATAAATATAGAGAAAAAAAAAAGAACACAATAAATAAATACAAAAAAAAAAAGAAAAGAAATTTGTGAGCGAACGGAGAGACGCGCACAATAAAAGCGAAAAGACGATATAGTGTATATTAACGCACATAACGTATACATGAGAGTGCCGCGAAGAATAAAAGAGGCGAAAGAAGAGAGAGAAAAGCCGCGAAAAACATGACGCCATGAAAGTACGTAACTTATGGCCTCGCATAAATAACAGTAGCTGAGCTCGTATAACGCTTGGGGATCGATGCCGCTTTAGGTTCGTTCGCTTTGGTGAGCCCGTTTATCCCGAACAAGAGCGTGAAGAATATATATATAAGTGCAAGAACAAAAACAAAAGCTTAAGAACAGTGAGAAGAAGACAGAAAAAAAATACAGATTAAAAAAAATGAAGACAAACACCTAAAAAATATTGTGGACAGTTTTAAAAAGTAAATACTTATATAAAAAGAAATAAAAAAAAATAAATAAAAGTATACAAATATATAAATAAATAACAAGTGAAAGAAAATATATTGAAAGAGTAAATAATAAATAAAAAGTGAAAAAGAAGAAACGAAGTGAAACAACTGAAAGAAAAAGCCTAAAGTTTTGCTGACGACATGGGACTGTTGATGTTACTGGCTGCAATGGCCATCTTCTTGGGCTACTGCCAAACAGATGAAAAAGGTAACGTATATATATATTTTTTATATAAGAATATATACGAATGAATGGAGATGATGTATAATGGTGGAATTGTCTTTGTTAGATGAGCCATTTATAAGTAAAAATAATAAATTATTTTGTGCGAATGTATTCGACAATGATGAGATGGTGATAAAAAGTGTAAATTACATTTCATTTCTTTTCTTATTATTTTCTTATCTAATATTATTATATCCTTTTTATATATCTATGGCTTTCGACATTATCATATAATAGCTACGATAATAGACACTTATTGGTAGACCACGTAAACTACGTTGTTATACGATTATAGAAACGAGTGAGGAGCACACCACTTCAGCTAGTATTATACTATTGTTAAAGTATACTAACGTTAAGCTCATCTATAAACTCAAGCTACAAACGAGTGGTTTTCTGTGTGAACAAACAACATAGATATTCGTATATCTTTTGTCAATAACAGGAAATTCGATTTTACACCATTGCATTTATTTATTATTATTCTTTTTTTTTTATTTTATTCTGGAATTATATTGTACGAAGTTTGGATATAAAAGTTGCAATTGATACCCATTTACTATTCTTTGTTGCTGTGTGTGTGTGTGTGTTTTTTTTTTTGTTTGTGAGGTAGAGATTCTTTCGGTTGCGATTTCTTTACCATATGTTCACTTAATAAAATTGTCTTCTTTCATAGACATTTTTATTTTGTTACCGATTATATCTACAAAATAAAAATACTAAAAATTGGAATTCGTGAAGATTTATTGTGCAAATAGAATATTCAACTGTATAAAGTGGAGCATTTATATAAATATTTTTTTAATAAAATATGAATTTTATTTTCTCGATATTCATATAAATTTATTTCTATTTATATATACGTATAAACAAACATCCAATACTTTGAAATATGTTTTTAATTTAGTGTATAGAGCCATTTCAATTTTGTTATTAGGTCTTTGAAGTGTATACAAAGGTACAGTGAAATATTCGATATAGAAATTACATTGATCATTAACGTCAATTTGATTGGATTTATTTATTTTACTTTTTCTTTTGTAACAAAAAAAAAAATCATAAAGGATTTCATAACGAATTTTCGATCGAATTACTGTTACATCGCATTGAAACAGGAGGAATTATTGCCAGCAATGTGAGCTCATATATAATGACCAGGTCGAACTGCAAACACACAAATAATTCAGTCTATAAATCCGTATATTTTCATAAACAGAAATAAATGTTGATACACAATTACGCCAGAATTATTTTACAACAATGCAACATTGATAAAACAATAAATAGCTGGATATCAACACATAAACAAATAAAAAACAAAGTCAATATTATAATAATCATGATGCACTTTGTTGTTATTTAAATAAAATTAATGTTTCATATAAACTTATTTTTTTTTCTTCTAAATTTTATTATAAATATTTATTTATTTACTTGTTTGTTGTTTTGATTTCAGTGTCATTTTACGGCTCAAGCTACATTCACTTTCCAGTGCAAGAGGCTCGAGGCAGTACTGACATTAGTTTTCGTTTTCGAACACATCTAGCCGATGCAATCCTATTATTGGCAGCTGGAAAAACTGACTACTGTTTGATCAAACTTGAAGCAGGAAGACTAAAGGTATTTTAACAAACATATACATATACACATACGTATGAATAATATAAAGGCATGTGAGCCGCAGTTTGTATGTGCGAATGTAAGTACATACATGTAGCTCTCTTTTATGTTTTTTTCTTTCATTTTTTTTTTTCTCTATGAACTATGTACATGTGCCTGGGCATTGTTTCTATATACACTGTTGAGTGTGCCGCAGGCTTTTCAGCCACCATTTTAGGCTTCACAGTTCACGATCACAAATACACTCACATCCATACATACAGTCATCTAGATTTTTTTTTTTTTCTTCATCACAGAAATGCAAAGTGATAAGAGCTATGATGGAAAAAAAATTTTTTCCTTTGTTTTATATATTTATTATGCCGTTAATTTCCATACAATAAATTCCACCCGTGTATGCATGTAACAAGCGAATGATCATAGTGCTTCATTGCGCAATTATTTAATTTTCTCATTGATTTTACATACAACAATTCGTGATTGTTGACTCAAATATTTTCAAAATGTATATATATAACAATTTTGTTCACATGTACTTATATATTATATAAACGTAATTGTTGATATGTATATTGCGGTGTAAAGCTCAAGCGAAAATCTTGTGATATGCGAGTTAGCGAAAACATAAATTTGTGAGGTTGAGAATTAGCCAACTGGTCCATGGTAATCGATATTTACTTCGACGTTCACTCAGTCTCGTGTGCATGTGTGTATGTATATGTGTGTACAATTGCAATATAAACCTTTATTGGTAGAGTCATGTCCAACGAACCAAAAATAAAGCAAACAAAAATGGATAAAAAAAATAAAATAAAATGAATAAATAAAACCAATGATAAAAACACGCACGCGACAGAGTGGAAATAGGGCGAGTGAATGAAAATAAAACGGGGAAAAATCAAACCAATATAATCAAGCATACATACAAACACACGTCATCCAATGAAATGTAACAAATATAATAAACGAATTATATTTTTCATAAATAAATTTGATTTTAAAATACAGTGAATAAATTAATAAACAAATAAATATCAATTATATATAATTATTTTTAAATTCGTATTAAATATTGATTTTTAATAAAAAAATATGTGAATAAGCTTCTTCCCCTATATGAGAACAAAGAAAAATCTTACTATACGTGATAATTAACTCTTAACGATCTAACTTGGCACGGTTCTAAAACGAATATCACATTGCAAATTGACGTAATCCCCCTTTGGACAACCGGGTGCGATGGAACGCAAGGCAAAAGGTGATAGAGGATCTTCCTTTAGTACGGGATAATTAATCAAGCTCTGCTCCTTGAACCCCCAACAAGATCCCGACCCCAGAGTATAATGACATGGCTATGTTCTGAGCCTTTGCCAACTTCTATTCGTTTTATATATACCAAAATGACATTGTATATGTATAAGCCTCATCCTCCTGATCATTTTCTTTAGTTCCACCCTCTATGTATACTTTTATAAAAACATGTGTCTTATGTATAATAAGATAATAACAATATTTTAGACAAATATTGCTTGGATTTAATTTCATACTTTATTAAGTGTCGCATGGGAATATAATAAGAAAATTTATATAATATTATATGTAGTGTGTGAGGTGATATTTGAAATTGTCATTTCCACACGATGAGGTGGGCTATCGAGTTTCTATGCCAAATCAAATCGATTCCAAACGATTTCCTCACTGTATGTGGTCATGGTGCATAAAAAAAAACGATAATAAAAAGGAAAAATGGAACAGGAGGGAAAAAATGATACATTGAATGTGCCAAAGTGTGGACAAACTTCGATCGATTGATCGGGAAATAGAGACTATGTGTGTGCATGTGTGAGAATGTCAGAGATGTAAATTTATTGTGATTTCATAGAGTTAATTCTGCATTTTAATGATAAAATGTGTAAATTAATTGAGGGAAATTAATTTCATGGCTAACCTTTTTGGTTTTAAATTTCAATTCATAGAATTTTATTGATGATAATTTATTATTCACAGGTATGCTAGTAAATGTTTTATGACATGAAGAGAAATTAAAATTTATAAATAGTTATAATATTTCGGAAAATAATTATTTTCAAATTTAAATAACAACTTTTAAATTTTTTAAATCTGTTAATTTTCTTTCTGTATGCAAGTATATATTTTTTACATGGGAATATTTATGTGATGGTGGTAATGTAACTGGTTTAACTTTACATAGTATGTTGACGTATGGTAGGAAGAAACATATTATTCTTTATTCCGGAGGGAAAAAGATTTGGCAGTGGTGAGTTTGGAGCTTAAATGAAAAAAAAAAAATAAACGTTTTGAATTGTAATGCACATGTATGTATGTATGTATATTATACGATAGTAGATAGGGATTCTGTTCGTTTACGTTAAATCTGCATAGCCATTCGACTGTACTTCCTCTGCTGAGATTTAAACTCAGAAAATAAAGTCTTTCAAGACAGTGAACTCTTTGCAGCTTTCCACGAACATTCGTAAAAGCTACACGTTGTATGATACCTATGCACACACAAAACCACCAAGTTTTCCATTATAAATGTAAATTTTACACTGACGAATACCAAATAAAACTTCTTTTATTTTGATTTATTTAAAAAATTTTGTTTTATTCATTTGATACTGTTTAATTTTCTTTATATAAATCTTTAAAATGAAACTAATATTTATCGTTGAATTTTATATTTTGTATAAAGGTTCATATTAATTTGGGTGCTGGAGACAGTGAAATATCAAGTCCAAGAGGATTGACACTTAACGATCTTAGTTGGCATGAAATTCATTTGATACGACGTGAGGCCAATATGACTTTACAAATTGATGTTATTCATACAACGAGGACATTACTGCCTGGTAAATTTTTCGTTTTGAATGTACTTTATGGCGTCTACATTGGAGGACGAGGCGATTTCAACGAGCTATTTCTAGGTAAGCTTACGCATATATACACATGCACACAAATATCCAAATATATATACACTCTTTTCCCCCTTTTTTGACTCATCCAGATTATTCATGTACTTTGGAGTTATATATTTTTTCATCCCACATGTAAATTTTATATTTACTACTCATTCACGATTTTAGTCTACTGTGCCATTTTTCCTACATAATTCTCAACTAATATTATAAATAAATAGACACGGTAAAGTTAGAATTCATTAGATATTAATAACGATATTTATATAAGAGAAATTAAAATATTTGCAACTTATATTTTATATCAAAATTTAATATTTCATATTGATTATAAATATTACTGATTTATTTATTAAATATCTGTAATGAATCCAATAAATAAAATTAGTTGAAAGTAAATATTAACTAATTAAAATAATTATTCGATTTAATATAATAAATTTAGTTGGTTTAATAATTTTTTTCTCTCACATTTTTTTTTTCTTTCAACAAATTTTATTATCAAAAAACGAATTATATTTTTTCGCAATTTGGATAAAATATATACAAAAAAGAAATTATATGGGTAAATATTACTTTGCATTTATATGATATTTTTTCGTGTCAAAAGGTTATATACCTGCCGGCGTAATTTTATCAAACAGGATGAAAGAAAAAGAAAAACGAAAATTTTGTATAAATATACATAGTAAAGACAGACATATGTATATATGTATGTATGTATGTATATATTATACGTGTGTATCTAAAGGAAAAACAATTGTCCTTTATTCTTGGTTCTCACTTTTTGCTACATAACCTTCTGTCTAATTCTACCACCTAAACTCCGCCCACCCGGGTCACCTGAATTGAATACGATCAGCACAAACAGGCGACTTTCATCCCCTCAAGTACAGTATTCCATGGTCTAAACCGGTGAAATTCAATTTACATATTCATGACAATTCATTTGTTCGTGGCTTTACAACCCAAATTTTTCAGAGAGTAAGACGCCGATAATTCTCAAGTTTTCTTTCAAAAACTCCTGAATGAGTTTTTTTTTTGTTATTTTTTTATTCGATTTTGTTTAGTCCTTTTTTTTTACGTTTTTCTTTGTTTATTTTTACTCTCGTATAGCTTAATGGTGTAGTAAAAAAAAATACATAAAAAAGTTGTATGATACAAAATAGAATAAATGTCGTTGACTTTTTCGTTTATTTTTTTCATTTGAAAGCTTGAATAAATATAAATGTATCGAAACGAAAATTTAATTTGCAAGCTTTAAATACATTAGAATATCGTGAAATAATAATGGAAAAATAAATGAACACAAGAGAGAAAATATAATGTGTTTGTGTTTTTTTTTTCTTCTTTTTTTTAGTTTTGTGTTATAATACACAACTGTTAGAATGTTTTATCAGAGCTATCTACTCTGCGTGCCAACATGTTTTTTTTGTTCTATCCTTCACTTTCAGTTCCTCCTTTCTCATCTCTCACTGCACGAATGTATTTTCCAATTTGCATAAATAAATATTTAAGAAAGTTTTGGAGATGAAACATCGCATATCATCGTCATGATTGATGAACCATGTGGAAAATTTAATTGTACATAGAAGCCCACACACACCCACTATTTACTATTAATTCATAATGAACTGCTTGGTATTAAGCTCTCGATGTAGATAAAATTGATGATAATAAACCCAAATAAAAATAAAAAAATGAGTGCTGAAAAATTAAAAATAAATTTGAAAGAAAAAAAAATATTATTCTCATGGCAGCTAGAGAGATTGGGTTGAATTTATGAACCACACACCTTTGTATAAAAATTATTCAAAGCTTATATTTCGTATGATATTCCTAACACAATGATAAAAAAAATATATATATATATATATATAATTTAAAAATAAAAAAAAACATAATTTAAAAAAAGAAACGAAAAATAAATATGAAAAATAAAATAAACAGAGTGAAATATAATGTGAGGTAAATGAACTCTCTGTCAGTAATCCTACTATAGTTTATATTCATATTCCTGCATATTTTTAATATTACATTAATCTCCAATATGTATTTTCGAATAATTGAAAAAAATTTTTCAAACTATTTTTGATGAAAATAAATTCACATTTTAATTTTACTGCAATTAATATGAAAAAAAAAAATAGACTTGGATGATCTACATTCATATAATCGTTAGTTTATTCACCTAAAGCTCCAAAATAATTTTTCAATAAAACTTTTTTACATTTCCCTTAAAAACCTGAGGATAAAATTTAAATTTATTCAAAAAATAAAACACTAATTTTGGTATTTAAGAAAAATTACTACTTTAATAAATCCACTTGATCCCATTTGCATATTATTTTCTTTTTTTCTCCATGCATTACATATATACCTACTTAATATTTCATTATATGTATATAAATAATTTTTCATACCATACTTATATCATTTCAAGTGAAAAAAGGTCAAAAAAAAAATTAAAAATTTGAATATTATCATTTTTTAGGTCATACTGAATATATGCGCGGTTGTATGGCGGATATTATTTACAATGGGGCAAATGTAATAGAATACACAAAGTCTAGGCGAGGTAAATCTGAAGCTACTGCAGTAACATGGGGCTGTTCATCAGAGTTTGACGCAACAAGGAAAACTGAGATAAGTTTTCTCGAGGAAGGAGCTTTTATATCGATTCCAAGACCAATATCACGCTCCAGCTCAAGGTAAATATATATAATATCAAAATATATTATCACAATAATAAAATAGATAAGAGAGAACGATAAGCCGCAATAGTAATAATTTATTTTTACATGAAAAAAGAAAAAAATAAAATATAATATAAATATAATTAACGATCTCATCTTGCAGTTGAAATTGCTTTAGCTCTCTCATACTTTCTTGCTCTGACATTTGTCTTATTTTTCATTACACTTTCACGCAGTAATGAAATATAAAATCGTTGTCATAAAATATCTCGCGAATAGATCACTAAATTTAATAATACATACAAGTATTAATTTCTTGTCAACTAAATCAACAATTACTCACACAAAAGTTTTATTTGTTTTATGTCTACATTAATTATAAACATTTCATTATTCCTATTCAAGTATATTCAACAATAAGCGCTATATATTTGTGTATTACACGCCGCATTGCAGATGGGAATTTGAGCTGAAAACGACCTCAGAGATGGGATTATTATTGTACACCGCTGGACAAGCATCTCACGCTGATTATTTGGGAATTGAATTACATGAAAATAAGATACGTTTGTTAATGAACAAAGGAAATGGCGCTACAGAATTAATACATTCGGCAATAGTTTCAAATGGGAAATGGCATAAAATAATAATTGATTTTAATCAAAATATTACTGGTATCACTGTAGATGACCAAAGTGAACGTTTAAATTTACCAACTGGCGGAAATCGATATCTTGATTTAGCAGAAACTCTGTATATCGGTGGTACAGAGTTAAATAAACGTGCGAGGGCTATTGGCAAAGGCATTAAATCGGGTGACAGGAGTTACAAAGGATGTTTACGTAATATGGTACTTGATTCATCATCAATTGGATTGCCGGATGTCAAAGTGAGCCAGGGTATTGTCAGTGGTTGCGTTTGGACTTATCAATGCCTTGAAAAACATCCGTGTATTGAATCAGCAATTTGTTCACAACTTGGCGTTGAATCGTTCGAATGTACTTGCGATCAACCACACTGTGTCAACTCCAATTACATTGAAAGTACCACTGTAAGTTTCATCATTATAACCACTAGACAAACTTCATCATCAATGATTTATATTATTAATATTTATTTTATTATTTTATTAATTTTTATTATTTTATTAATAATTATATTATTAATAATTATTAATAAAATAAAAATAATAAGATATTATTAATATTAAACAAATAATATTAATATAATTTGAGATGCGTTTTTTTATAATAGAAATTCATTTGATGATTTTTTTTGAGTCGAATAGTTTTGGACACAGTTGATAATTATTATGTTTGAGGTAGATTTTATTGATAAATAGCTGGAGTAGTAGTTGTATTGATTTCTCAAGTTGTGGTTTAAGGACAATTTCATCATGTACAAAGGGAGGAACATTTGAAAATGCGCGTGGACCACAATGGGTATTCTGTTTACCTTGCACAGTTTGTGGTGCAGGCTCTTGAGTGAGAGTGCTGATTTGCGGAAATTCGTATTCAAGAGCTAACTAGAGTAGAGTACAAGATATATAGAGATAAATTTCTGTGAACAAGATTTAACTCATCAATGTTAATTAAATATATTTCATATTATTTATTTTATTTTTAAAAGTAATATAAACCGATTTAATTAAATTAATTAATCATTTTTTTTTTTCTATTTTATATTTAATATATATCAAACAGTTAATAAATTTATTTATTTTATTTTTGTTCTGTGTTGTTGGCCGGTTGGAATAATGAAACAAAATTAAAGAAAAAGTAAAAATAAATAATATAAATGGAAAATTGTGAAAGTGTATTATTAGAACATCAGGTGTGGAATTCTCAACGGGATTCTTGATAGTATCAAGTTTATATATTAACTTATCGATAAGTGGATGTACGTGGTAGTGGCGTATGCGCACAATGTCTATTCGCTTGATTGGAATAACTCCCATCGGACATGAAATCGCTTCTATTCCGTACTTTGTGGAGATCGCGCGCGTGTGTTCAATATATACATATCTATAGAACGTCTCGTAGGAAATCAAGCCACTTCATACGAGTTCTCATGTGTATCTATAACATAGTAAAACGCGCCAGTATCACTGGGATACTTTCTTCCAAGTTATTTCAACAACTTTATGTACGCTGTCGAATATATACGATTTATCTTCAGATCAATTAAGTGAGAAAAATATCGTAATCATTTGCCAATGAATAAAACAAATGATAAAATAATAAAAATTAATATATATATAAATAATTTACATTTTAATAAATTTAAAGAAATTGTTTAAGTTCATTTATTTAATGGTTAATTTGTTAAATATAATAATGTGGATATATTTTTATTTTAATGCAGGATAATGGAAGTTTAGCACTGAGTTTGGAGATTGTAGCAGTACATGATGTTGTTGTGCCAGAAGGTGAACATGTATTGGTTACCACTGACAATATAGCAATGGTCATGGACATTGCCAAGTATGGTATAAATGAGGACGGGATCATTTTCAGTCTAGCAATGGTGCCAGAACATGGTAGGCTGATCGTAGACCAAGCCACAACTACTACTCGCATATTCACATTACAAGACATTCACAGAAATCGGGTAATGTATATAAAATAAAAAAAAAAAACACAAATATTCTAATATTCTAATATTTATATATTGATTATAAATATTATAATTATTTAAATGTATATTATCTTTGTATAATATTGGTTAATTAATATATTTATAAATTTCTGAATTTTTTAAAGTATTTAAAAAATTTAAAATCGATTGAATTTTTTTCATCATTTTTAAATTTATAATGAAATTATTTTAAAGTGAATAATTATAAAATAATGTATGGATTTATCTTGAAATTTATTCGTATATTTTTATGATGAAAATAAGTTTAAAGTTTTTTTTTTTTTGTAAAATGGGTTATATCGTATGGTCAACGATTTCAAGTGGATTTGACTTTCTGTTCAATAACTTTTGAACGTACAAAAACTTTAATGGCTTTCACGTAGTCTCTATATACCATTTTCCACCAAGTATTGTTAGATAACTTTGCACAGCAGTTCACCAATATATCCCGGTCTATTGTCCACAAATAACTCTGTCAGTCATCAATGTGTTCATATATGTATTTATACGTCACTTGAATTTATTATTATTCTCCTATAAGTAAAAGTTCAAAAGATCAAAACCAAAAAAAAAAAAAATAAGCCGACATTTTATCAAACCACATCATCATCTTTATTCACTTTGAAATTAGCCAATGGCGCAAGTAAGAAAATATGAAGTACCTAATTAATCGCAACTTTGTTTTCATATAACTTGTAAGACGTTATAATACTCAAGAAGATAAAAAAAAAATTATTCCTGCTAAAGAAGAGACAAAAGAAATAAAGAAAAAAAAAAGTTTTAGTGTGTATAAAATAATGTGAAAGTAATGCGCAGACAGAGAAAAGTTTGACATAGTCTCAGTTAATCTGGGTGGGATCATAGTGGAAGAAAACGAAGCGATGGTTTTGGTAAGCGGCGGGTGAACGAGCAATCACGTGTGCGCTCGCGTCTCGATCTTCTTAACAGTCTCAACGGATAGTTCTATAGATAGTACGTGCGGAGAAGGTCCTAACTTTAGAAGCATTGAAGGGGAATATGAGAGAGGGTTGATGGCAGTAGTATGGCACGACAAGCACACCCACATTTCTCGTTTATATACATACATATAGATTCTTCCCGCCTTTAACTTCTTCAACGACTTTCAATTCTATATATACATACTTATAGATATTTAAGTGTGTGTGTGCTTGTGTATGTTTCTAGATTTATATATAATATGAAATATATTTATATATGGATTATATGGAAACAAAACGTTTTTGTTCACATTAAATTTCCTTTCTTCAAATATTTATTACAATGTTTTATTATTTATTTTTATAAAATATTATCGTATATTATTATATTTATATATTCTTTAGAATTAATTCATCCGTTGAATTTATTTGGGAATTATATATTCTTAGACAGTTGGGACTTATCTTTTCTCTACTCACTTTGTAGACGTCGACTTTTTAGAATTAATTTTACCGCGCGGCTTTATTTCCCTTGCTCAACTCCCTTTTTGGGTAAAATAATTGAGCTTTTATATGTATACATAAGTACATTAATGTATATACAGATAGTTATTTTATGTAGTATATGCTAATTGCTGTATTTTTAATGAACCATGACTCTATCTAAGTGGCTCATGATTGGAGAACTTGATAAAACTTTAAATATGTTCCATAATTTTTTTCTCCTTCTTCTTTTTATTTCTATTAATAATTTTTACTTATATTTCAATTTTTTTTTTTTTTGTTCAAGTGCATTGATCTAGTTGTTTGGTCATGTTGAAAACCCGTCAAATAAATTAAATTACAGATACGTTATATTCATGATGGCAGTGAGAACCCAAAGGATTTTATGATATTAGAGTTGAAAATGACGGCTGGAATTGGCTTTACACTTCCTGGATATTTACATAGTCGTCTGAGGTTTTCTCTCTATGTCAATGTAATTCCGGTGAATGACCCACCGTTACTTGAAATACCAACTACCAAAGTCCTCAGGCTTGCACAAGTAAGTTTGAAAAAACAATTGATATTATTATATATATATATTTATAATTAAATTTCATAGATAAACCTCGTGTGTTGAACAGTTTAATTTATAATCGAATTTATCTCGTGTTTATATATGTATATCGTATCCTATCGCGTACGTACAATATTAAATTATTTTATAACTTGATGAATGATATTTTAATCAATAGTATTAAAGATACAATAATGAATAAATATTTGTTTAAATTAATTAATTGCTGATTAACAGGAAAATAATTTTATCGTCAATTTTACAAGTTAAATCATTCATTGATTTATTAAAAAAATTATTACTACCACTGTTGATAAATATTCAACTGATTAAGAATTAAAAATCCCCATTAGTTTGATCGATAAATAAATTATTAATAACATTATCAATATCATTTATTATTATTTTCTGTGCAATTGTTTGATGAAATACATTTTGCTAATTAAATTTCACGATTGAAAATTTAAAGACTGTATATGAAGTAGATATATAATACCAAATTAAATGTATTAGTATCATTTGATAAATGATCGTGAAAACCACGAATATCATAAATTGTTGCGGATGTATTTATACATAGTCATAACAGTGATATTTGACAAGTGAACAATTTGGTTTTCACCACATATTGTGGTTTTATAATAAATGGATATATGCATACGTAAATACTCGTTGAATGTGGATATAATATAATATTTTGATGATATTATATTAAATGTGTGGTATTAGGGAACGAGGAAAATATTAAATAAGGACCTAGTGTGGACAATAGATGCTGACACACCAGCGGAAATGTTGGTTTACACTGTTCTACGTGCAGACATGGATGTGGGCCATGTTGAAAAATTCAATCAATCGATGTCGTTTGGTCCCATTGACACATTTAAACAAAGTGAATTGTCACAAGGTCTCATCTCTTATGTTCATCATGGAAACAGTGAGTGAAATTTAGTTTAATAAATATTAAATTATTACTTATATTTGTTTTATTTTGATAAAATTTTTATACAAATTGTCTTTTTATTTATTTTTTTTGATTTAATTTTTTTCTTTGTTTAATTTGTTTTTATTATTATTTTGTTTTATAGCAAAATCAAATGCATTGTTGGGTCTTCAAGTGAGCGACGGTATTGCAACTAGTGTGCCGTCCTATTTACGTATATCCGCATACCCGTTGCAAATTAAATTAAAACACAATACTGGTTTAATTGTGGTACATCAATCATTTTCATATTTAAGTTCAGCAAATTTGTCGTTTGCAACAAATTCCGACGATACAAGTATTGAAATACTTTATAACATTGTTGTGCAACCGCAATATGGTATTATGCAAAAATTAAATGATGCAACTAATTACTGGAGTAATGTGAATAATTTTACGAGCAAGGAAATTGAATTTGGTTTAGTTAGGTATGTGCACAATGTTGGTAGTCCAACACAAGATGTATTTAAGTTTCATGCAAGCGTAAGGGAACTTAAAACACAACAAACTTTTGACTTTAAAATTTCTTTCATCGATATGGAGCTCAAAGAAATTAAAAAAATTCCATTAGAATTTACAAATACTAATGAAATTATTTTTACAACAAAAAATTTAAAATATCAAACAAATCCATTGATAACACCATCTAAATCAATTGAATATATTGCATTAACAATAACTAAATATGGAAATATTTATTTGAAAAATCGTATTTTATCAAAGGGCGATAAATTTACACAAGACGATATTGACATGAATCGATTGAAATATCGATTATTTAAACGAGCTTATTCACCAATCGATGATGAAATAATATTTCAAGTTACTGCGCCACAATGTCAACCTTTGATGTCAAGTCTTTCAATTAAATATGCGATTGGCGTAAGCTCAAAGACACTCCAGACAATTGAAACACTGAACGTTAAAGAGGGAAGCCAAGTATCACTAAGTATCACTCGAATAAATCCAAGTGACTATCGAGTCAATAGTCTTCTTTACAATATTACCGATTTACCAAGACACGGTTGGATAAAAATCCAATGTATCTCAAATCAAACAGCAAGAAATAATATAACATCATTTACAACTGATGAAATTTCTAGTCAATCAGTTTATTATGTTCATGATGATTCAGAAACAATTGATGATACATTTCAGTATGTTGCTGTATCAACAGACAATACTGATTTCATGTACGTTGGACAATTTCGCATTGATATTACTTTAAAAAATGATAATCCACCAGAGAAATTTATTTCCAGTGTATTTGATGTGGTAATTAATGGAGAACGATTAATCACGATAAAAGATTTAAATTACATCGATCGTGACATAGGAACGCGTCCAAATGATCTTCTATACATAATACATCGTATCACTAATGGTGGAATTTATTTAATTGGTGATTCGACTGCACGTGTTGATGAATTTACCCAACAAGATATAAATGATCGTCGTATTTTATTTAAACATAATGGAGATGAAATGGGAAAATTCGAATTTGATGTTAGCGATGGAGTTTCACGTACATCGGGTCATTTAGAAATACGTGCAAGTCCACCGTACGTACGTTTTCTTGAAAATAATGCGTCAATAGTGCAATTTAATAGCTCTGTTGCATTTACAATTAAAGATATGGATATTGCAACAAATGTTGATACAAATGATAAAGAAATAAAATTTAGTATTTCAAGTCGTCCTAAACACGGTGTAATATTGAAAAATTCACGTGAAACAGCGGCGTTTGATCGAGAAGAGCTTTCACGTAAATTAGTATCATATCGACATCTAGGTGGATCTTTAACCAAGGATGAATTTCGAATTAAAGTAATGATTAATGGTGTTTCAGCTGAAACACGAATAATCATAAAAGTTTATCCAAAGAGTTATTGGGAGCCAATAATTATTCAGAATAATCATGTAATATTAGTGGAAGAAGCAACAAGTGTACTTGTGAGTAAAAGAAATTTAGAAATTGGTCATCCAAAAATTTCACCGTCTGAAATAATATATTTTATACGCGAGTGGCCACGAAATGGTTATTTAGAAATACAAACATTGAATGATGGACACAGTGAAGAAACAAAAGATGATTATGAAGCGAATTTAGTGCGGCATTTTGATCAAAGCGTTATAAATGAAGCGCGCGTTTATTATGTTCAATCAGTTGCTAATCAAACGGAAGATAATTTTGTCGTTGATGTTACAAATGGAATAACATGGATGCGTGGAATTGTTATAAATTTTTTAATTATTCCCGATAAACTTTATGTAATTGCCAAAAATATAACTGTAATCGAGGGTAAGAGTGTTGCTTTAATATCATCGGATTTTCATGTTATTACAACGTATTACACTGGGAAATTAACTGATTATCGAATTGTTGATAAGCCAAAATACGGAACAATTATGGATTCAATTAAAAATAATCAAATTAAAAAATTTTCCCACAAACATTTGGATGCAGGAATTATTTTTTATAAACACAATGGCGATGAGTCATATACAGATTCATTTAAAATAATTGCTTCTGCTGGTGATAAAGCAAGTCAGCCTATTGATGTATGGATTAATATTCAACCGATTAACGATCAAAAACCAACAGTGGTTAATCAATCGATAATTGCATTGTGGCAGGGTGGAAGTGCTATTTTAACATCGAAAAATCTTTCATCAATTGACAATGACACATTGCCATCAGAAATTACTTATAATATTACAAATATTGAAAATTTATATTTTTCCACGCGAGCTCATCCGACAATTGACATTTACAATTTTACTCAACAACAAATTGATCAATCAACAATTCTGCTTTCACATACAAGTGAGTTTTAAATTGAATAAATAAATTTTTTCATCAAAATTTAAAGGTTTTTTAATTAAATGATAATAAATAATTTAATTCATTACGTTGATAATTTTATTTATTATATTTTTATTATTTCTACAGATGGATCTGACGGATCATTTAGTTTTACACTGTTCGATGGCGTTCATATAACTCATCCTTATAATATAATTGTTAAAACAATTCCAATAACGCTTTCAATTGAAAGAAATAATGGTCTAAATATTTTTCCACTGACACGAAAACCAATTACACCAATGCTGCTATTGGCAACGTGCTCGGATATACAGCGTGGGATTAAATATATTGTGCGTCGTCCACCAACACTCGGGAAAATAATCATGGAAACGAATGAGGGAACGTGGCAAGAGGTCGATCGATTTACACAAAATGACTTGAATGACAGCAAAGTTACTTATGAACATACTAAACAGTTTATGGATTTATCGACAAATGATTCGTTTATTTTTGATGTACAAACACCCTTTGCTACCACAATCAAACATCAGGTAACAATACATAAACTTTAAATTAATAGTTTATATCCAAGTTTATATTAATTTTCAGAAAAATATAAAAATTCAATTAATTAAATAATTTTATCTTTATATTTCAGATATTTCAAATAGATATTTCTGTGTCTAGTGGTGGCTTGGGCAGATATATAATAGCAACACCAGTGAGAGTAGAGGAAGGTGGCTCTGCTCAAGTATCAATGAACATCAGTGGAATAATAAAATATTTACAAACAAAAGCTGGAATAAATAATCCAACAGTGCTATCACGATTAACAATGCAACCAACTTATGGACATGTAATGTTACTCCCCGATTTAAATATCACAACATTTACTCAGCCACAAATCGAGGGTGGTAAAGTTGCATATTATCACAATCATTCAGACAGTATCGCTGATGAAATTCAATTTTCACTTTATTTAACGCCCGGCCACATAATACTCTGCAATACAACAATACAAGTTATTATTTCACCTGTCAACGATCAACCATTCAAGCTTGTAACAAAGACACCATTTATAACAGTTGTGCAAAATCAAACGCAAACGATAACGCGGGACAATTTATTGACAACAGATCCTGACACATCACCCGATGAGTTAGTATACGACATAATATCTGGTCCAAGCGCTGGTCGATTATTATTGCTGTCGTTAGAACAAAATACATCGAATGTACGCCAAGTAGATAAATTTACCCAGCAAGATATTGATGCAAATCGAGTTGTTTATGAACACAGCGGATCATCACTAGCCCTAACATTTTATTTCCGTGTATCTGACAGTCGTTTTGCTCCAACATATACTGTATTTAATATTCACGTGATGCCAATAAAGTTAAATATAACGACACCAAGTTCAGTATGTTTGCAGCAAGGTCTCAATATGGGTATTGTTACTGATGATAATATCAAGTTGGACACTAATGCACGTCAAGAGCATGTTGTGTATGAAATAACAACTCCACCGCAATATGGCGTTCTTTATGTTCGTGACGCTGCAATTGTTAAATTTAAACATACTGATTTATTATCGAAAAATGTTGTTTTTGTACAAACTGATATGACAGCGTCCAATGATAGTTTTATTATTTCAGCGCGTTTAAGTGATATTGTTATGGAAAATATTCGTATTAATATTAAAGTAACACCACTGATGATAATACGTCCGATGGTGGTTTTTGCTGGTGAAAAAAATCAAATTACATTACAATATATGGATGCAACACCATTAGCTGAAGCAACTAATGGCAATCCAATTTATCGTATTACAATAAAATCAAAAATGTGTAAATTAAAACGTATCATAAGAAATACTGGCGATAAACGTACTACACGAGAACGTGAAATATCAAGATTTTCACATCGTGAAATTATATCTGGAATTATTTTTATTGTTTGCCGACGTCCAACATTACCATCATCATCATCATCATCAACAACAAAAATATCAACAGCAACAACGTTAAATAATAATGGTATTCCGGATTATTTTCATTTTACATTAATGGCCGCAACTTATCAGCCGGCGGACGGTGTGTTTGAAATGAGAATAAAATCTGATTCAGAAGTGTCGAATAATACAATTAGTGGTCCAATGGATCCAGTTGGACACGAAGGAGAAATGGCTATTGCACCAAATATAAATCATGATTATTTATTTATTCTCGGTATGTTATTGGGTGTTTTTATTCTTGGTGTTATTGTCATTGTTACAATACGCTGTCGACATAAACGATTTAAGACAAATGGTGGACAGGAAAATAAAACAAATGATACAACACCAACTGTTGGTGTTATACCATTGCCAAGACCACCAGATCATTTAATGCCAAGTACACCGCACTTGAAACGTTTTGGTAATGATCATATTGACGTTTCATCAAGTACACCATTGCCAACGCATTCATCAATCACATCAACATTGCCACAATGTAAAGTTATTCCGTTAAATCCATTGGAAAGTGTTGCGAGCTCAGACGCTGATGTTTCAGCGCGTTATCCTTATGGTGTTGCTGACGCTGATGATTGGAGCAGCTTTGATACATCCGATTTACCATGTCAACCAACAACAGCTCGACGACCTAATCCATTGTTGAGGAGGAATCAATATTGGGTCTAGCATTCGCTTATCTCGGGTTCAAATGCTAATAATATATTTTCAACGCAACATCAGCCAGGATAATACTATTTAAATAAATTAACGAATGAACAATAATAATAGTGAATTATTATTGGATGCAATTGGAAGATTAGAGTGGATGGAGTAAGTGAATGAATGAATAATGATAAATAATTAAATTAATAAATAAAAGACTGTATTAATCTCACGAGTATAATAATGAAAATATAATTATTATAACGGGCGTGATTTTTTTTTCTCGCGTCTCGTTGAAATGTTTTGTAGACGTCTATGTTTTATATGAAAGAGAAATGATATTCATTATTAATAAATATATACATATATACATATATGTATTTATTGAATATGAAAAATGTCGAAATGCGAAAGCAGAAAGTTAAAATTAAGAGATATTATATATACGTAATATGATTAATTCTTCGGCCTAAATGCAAAACTTATCGTGTTTTTTTTTGTACTGAGATAACTTATTTTGTAATATTAATTTTTATATTTGTTTTCTCTTTTTGTTTGTAAATTGCTGAATTTTACATATGAAATGTAAATGTTTATAAATAAGAATGACATGTTTATGACACAAATGATGGCTTTTATCACTTGATATTTAACATCGAAAGCATTGATAATTAAATTAAATTATAAAATGTACAATATTTTATGCAACACTCATCCATGTTGATAAATAATAATCTGTAGCACATAAAATTTCACAATATCTCTATTTATGAGAGGAAAAAAAAACTTGAACACAAACAAAACCAAAAATTAATATAAATATCTATATATAATAGAATAATTATATTTCATTATGATTCTGATCGTACGAAAAAATAAGAAAATGAATTAATAATTAAATAAATGAAAATGTAAGGGGAAAAACAAATATTATGAACTTATTATATACGCGTGTTTCCAGTATTAAAAATATTTGAAATAAATTTATGGATATGTTGAAATGGTGAATGCCTCGCTGGTTGGTTTTATGATAAAAAAAAATGAGTAACAAAAAAAAATATTAAAATAGTTCAGAAATGTGTGAATAAAATTAATCAAATGATTGTTGATCTTAAGAACTATTAATTACTTATGTCGTACGTCAAAACATTCAAGATAGTGATATTAATTTTTATCTCAATCAATTTGTTGCTTACAATGGCATAATATTTTCATCAATAATAAATTATAAAAATTGATGAGTTTTATGAAAGAAAAATTAAAAAAAAAATATATACGATTCTAGGCCTTTTTTATAAACTCATCAACCAATAAGAGTGCCATAATGTCTATATAAATACATATAAATAAATAAATAAATAAATAAATAAATATATATATATATAAATTATAATAAAATAATGATAGTAATAATGTATTTTCCCTATTCAAGTATGAATGAGTACCATTATCTTTGTACTCTAATAATTCTAATAAATTTGGATGTCCAATGTTTATAAAAGTGAAATAGAAAATTATTTTTGCCCTAGAAAAATTTTCCCGCTAAAATAATTCAAACTTAAACATAAAAAAAATATAATTAATTCAAGAATTATTATTTTTATTCACTCACCCATTGCATATATTTTCCCGATCTTTTTATCTTTATAGCAAACACTATTTGAATTGTTAAACTATTGGGAATATTTATTGTTTTATGTATTTAATTTTTATTGAGGTATATAATGGCGAATATTTCACGAGGGTTGAGAAAACCGGCGTCATAATTGTGACAAACTTTTATTTTGATATGTCTACAATTAAGTTATAAATTCATACTTTTTTGTATTTCACATTTTTTAATCACGATTCTTGATATGTAGACTCATATATTTAGGGATTAATTATATATAAACAAATAATAATTAGCGTGTGAATAATATCACCAGTTCTCTCAAAGTGTGCAAATAAAATATGGCTGATTGCATGTATACCCACGCTAAATAAACTCGACGCCAGCGCCATATTCAAGTCGAAATTCAAATTAACTTTGCGCGCGATAAACTTTCTTGACCGGCTACTGATAAGATGACCTACCCCAATAACATTTGGTGCACTCCACCAAAGGCTATACAGGGATTTACATGAAAATGCACTAGGTGCACGCACGGTGCACGATCGGTGCGCGCACTTGGCTAATGGGGTAATTATTCATTTATTATATTTATCCAGATATATTTGCTTTAGAAATACCCCATTAGCCAAGTGCATGCACCGTGCATGATCGTTATATATTTAAAATTACGCCATGACAGCATAACGGTTAAATGACTTAGCTGCCCCCTTTCGGAATCAAAAGGAACTTTATTTTTGATGACTGAGTTTGCTATTAGGTCGTCGAGGTGGCGCGTCAGTTGTACAGTTGTGCATAAGTTGAAATATTTTACATATTTTAGTTCTTATGTGATTTGTTTTTCACACTGTTTACATCGTCGCAAGACTAGTCAGGCGCGTGAATCTTTCGCAAATTCTGTGATTTAATAAAATTGTGTTAATTTGTGATTCGTTTATTATACTATTCGCATGACCAAGCTAAATACAGTCCCGATATTGTATTATTATCAGTGGTTTAGTTTTGTTTTTGTGCAATTTATAAAAATTGAACTATTTATTCATAATGTTGGGATGTATTGAAATTCCATTATGTGATTCGGATGAGGTAAGTTTTTTTCAATGAATATAAAAAATAATTCGCTATTAGATAAACCAAACTGTGTACCAATAGCCAAACCTAACCTAAATGTTTCCTCACTTAATAAATGAGCGCGTTTAAGAACGTGAAAAACACTATCCTAACCTCCACGAGGAGACTAAACAAAGCAAAAATGAATTATCCTATTCGTCAACATGTTAAATTAAATTTTTTAATATAAAATCTGTGAAAAATTATTATTTTATAGGTGGTTGAACTTTATCCGGACCAATTACCAGATAGTGATGAAGTCATTGGAATTTTGCGTCGGGAACATGCACAACTTCACATTTGGATCAATTTGGCAGTAAGTAAAAAATATATTCAATTTTCATACAATAATTTTAATATTTTGTTGTTCTCAATTTTAATTATTTCATTTGTTTTACAGCTTGAATATTACAAACAACAAAAGATTGAAGATTTTATTAAAATTCTGAAATCATCCAGAATATATGCAAATGTGGATTACCAATCAAAACGTGATATTGCGAAGAATTATTTCCGAATAGTAACAGAGTCGGTTCCCGACAATGTTGAAGCGTGGATTGAACTCGCACAAATGCAAGAAAATGATTGGAATGCTTCATTGAACGCGCATAAAACTGCAAAAAAAATACTGAAAGAGAAAGTTGGGGCTGAAGTTCGACCTGAGATATTAAATAATGTTGGTTCGATACATCATCGTTTGGGTAATCTAGAAGAAGCTCGAAAAAATTACGAAGAATCTTTGCTATGCTCAAAAATTTACGCACAAGATAATCCTATTTATTACAACCCATTATCTGTAACAACAACATATAATCTTGCACGAGTGTATGAAGAACTATATAGATTTGATCGTGCTGAAAAGCTCTATAAAGACATCTTGAAGGAACATCCAGATTACATAGATTGTTATTTACGACTTGGTTGTATGGCGCGTGATAAGGGACAGATTTATGAGGCGTCCGGTTGGTTCAAAGACGCTCTTCAAATTGATAATGAACATCGAGGTGCGTGGTCATTGCTCGGGAACCTTCATCTTGCAAAAATGGAATGGGGACCGGCGCAAAAAATATTCGAAAGAATATTAAAAAATCCATCGTCAAGAAATGATAAATACTCATTAATTGCCCTTGGAAATATTTCGCTTAATACTCTACATCAAAGTGGGAAAGACAAGAATCGTGAAAAGCGCCATCAAGATCGTGCTTTAGCCATGTACGAAAAAGTACTTCATATTGATCCAAATAATATTCGGGCTGCAAATGGTATCGGAGTTGTTTTAGCGCACAAAGGATATCTGAACGAGGCAGGTAAAATTTTTGCCCAGGTGCTCGAAGCTACAACAGAATTCTGTGACGTTTGGCTAAATATTGCGCATATTTACGTTGAACAA